>JAPYYX010000693.1:0-42913 GCA_030522605.1 Cremastinae sp. B BG-2022a | reverse complement strand
GGTACAGTTTTGACTATAAAAAAAACTATAATTTCGGATATATTTTCAATTGCATTTTCAACACATATTTTCGACTATAGTTTTTTTTCCGTATGGGGAATTCAAGTAAAATTTCGAAGTTTTACATTCTCCACATTTGTGGATGTGATTAATGAGAATTATTTTTTAATAAAAATTATGAGAGAGGGTTTTCGCATTTATCTCTTTTATCCGAGCAATCCGAGCAGCTTTCGTTGTTCGTTAATGTAAGTTCGCGGTTTAACCGCCGCAAAGTACAGTTTCAAAGGAAAAAAGAATTATCGTTACTGAAATTTCGTTCCTACAAATTAACGGGCGATAATCTTTTCATTTGGTAAATGAAAACTGTAATTTGCTTATGGACGAAAAAGGAAGTAATAGAAAAAATAAAGAGAGTGAAAAAATATACTTTTCTTTCTATTTTTATCTTTTGTTCTATACTCATGGCAATTTTCTTTTTCTTTCTCGTCCACTCCATTTTCCACAAAATTTGTTCAGCTATGAACTCGTTTCGTGTACCCATAAAGTTAGTAAAAAAATTAATCGTATTAATTTTAACGTGCTTGGAGGTTCAGACGCTCCATATACTTTTATATGTAACAGTTTTATTTTTAACAGACGTTCTTTTCATTGAAAAATTAAGTGTAGCACAAATTTTCACAATAATATCTCGTGTAAAATATGAAAAGTTTAAAAACCTCAAGAGTGTCGAAAACATTTTTATGCAATTACTTTAATCGTATAATACATGAAGAAAAACCTTTTTTCGGAGCATTTGTCTGCGTATTCCTCGAATTATTTATAATTACATTTACATCGAATTTGTACGGTACATTGTCGATTAATTATTTGAAAACCAGGCAGACAAAACCAAACTTGAAAAAAAAATGTTATATTGAAGTACTTTTTTATTAAATCGTGATGAATTTCTATATTTTAACTTTATCCTCGTTATCCTCATTAAACAACAGCAGCACTCGAGAAGTTTTTAATTCTACAAACATCAAAATATAGTTAATAAAAATAATTTTGTTCCAATGAAAGGCTTTCCTCCAATTATCCCTTAAATCCGGGTAATCCGAGTAGACTCTTCTTTTTTCATTATATCTCTCGTTCTATCCGTTGCAAAGTTCTCACGAAAGAAAACGAAATTATGGTAAGGAAATTTGTTTTTACAAATTTCCGGATGATAATCTTTTTATTTGTCGAATGCAAACAGCACTTTGCTTACGAAGAGAAAAATAAAACGCGAAGGAAGGAAGGAAGAGCGGAAGGAGAGCAAAACTTGCTAGTAATCGTCACTCTCCGCTATTGCCGTCGCTCCTAAATAGCTGACTTTTCAGTAGAATTCAAAGAGCCGCGGACGAATTGAAGTTGAAAATAAAAAGCCTCGAGTAGATTGCTCTAAGTTTTCCAGAAGAAGCAAAGAACGGACGGAGTGTTCCAATTACAGTTGGGTAAAAGTGATGCGCAAAAGCTGGGAAGAAAAAATAAAACGAGATTGCGAATGAGACGGAAATACAGAACGAGACTCTGAAAAGAACGAACTGAGTGAAAAAAATGGGAAAAAATATTCAATATGAGACGGATTTTGGCAAAGCCAGGACTGTTTTTTTTTCTTGCACGTGACAACTTTTCTGAGAAGGAACATATAAAACGGTTAAATTCTTTACACGATATCACGGAAAACTTATGAGAATTAAAATATCAGAAAAAAATATACGTATTCCAAATTTTGAGAACATTTTTCGCTTATTGTCAAATAACGAAAAAATATCAATTTGCAAGCAATTTTAACGGTTGCTAAACCGAAGTATTGGAGTGAATAAATGGAAAAACATTTTTAGTACTTTCGAATAACGATGCACAGTGGAAAAAAATATATAATTTCCAATATACACGCAGAGATGCAGAGCACAGTTTATGCATTTTGAAGTACATTTTTTCGTGTCGCAATATTTTCCCTAAAAAACACAAAAATAAACGTTCCATAATTTTTGGGTCTAAAGTTGACGATAAATAACAAAAACGTGATAATTTACAAGCAATTTTTTATGGTTGTCGAAACGAACTATCAGCGCGAAACAGAGGAGAGGAGGGAATTTTTAATACTTTCGAATAAATTGAGCTGAAGGGGGAGACCTACCCTAATTGGCAATTTGCCAGCTTCGAATGTGAGGCACTCTCGTTCTTTCCCACCCCGGCGAAACTTTAACGATTTTTTTTGTTGACACGATTCGAACCTAACGAGATTTTACTAGAAATTTAATTCAATAAATCGTTTATTCTGTCAGTAACATTAAAAACTTTCCAAAAAATTATACTTCAAGCAATATTCGAAATCAACACAAACTAAATAAATGAAAATAAATTTCTTCTGAAGCAATTTCGTCAATGTTTTTTAGGTACCGAGAGAAAAATATATTCATAAAAATTTTCAAAAACTTTGACGATTTTTTTTTGTTGAGACGATTCAAACACAACAAACTTGTACATACTACAAATTAAATTCGATGTTCATTCTCTCCGGATTATTGAAAAACTCTCACGTTTGAAACGTTTTTAGAAAATACTTTAAAAAATGTGAAACGGATAAAAAACGATCCTCAATAAAACGCTCCGAAAGAAATTTCGTGAAAGTTTTGTAACGAGAAAAAAAGGGAATATCTTGGTGAAGATTTTCCAAGACTTCGGTACTTCCTGATGGGAGATTGATGGGGAAAAAAGTGAGGAGGGAAGGAATGCGAGTCACGGAGAATATACGAATTAGCGAGAGGAAGAGAGAGAGAATCGTTCGTCGAAAGTTGGCGACGAGAGCGAGGGCGTCGAAAGTTCGGGGGTGAGAAAATAATGGAGGGGGCATATAGACGAACACGGAGTGTAATCGTGCGCGCCACTGTCGTTCGCGACCTAGCCCAACCGAGGATTCTCGCGCGCTCCTCGCAAAACTCTCTCCCTTTGCGCCCTCCGCCCTTCTCGGCGACCGCCAAACTTTTTCCTCCCGTCCGCACATTCGCACGAGTGAAAAGTATGGATACTTTACGCTGCGTACACCCTGCATTCTCATCCCTACGACAACTTTGCGCACTGCGTATTATCTCTATTTTATCCGCAATCACCGTACACTTTTCCACAAAATTTTCCCTTCACCGAACTTTTCCAATCATGCCACGACATTTTATTTTCTTTTTTTTTTTTTTATTAAATCCCAATCGTCACATTGTCATAAGATTCGTAAAATGCTCAGCAGGCATCGATTGTATTCAATAATTTCCTTTCGAAAAAAATTTGTACTCGCTTCGAAAAAATTTTTCTCAAACGAAATCAAAAGATATGCAACATTCTTAAGTATTATTTTTGCAAATTTTTCGATTGATATCGTATGATTCATTTTCAATTCACACGCACGGTTTTCATAAAAATGACGTCTAGAGATATAAAGTTAAACAATAAAGCTGCGAAGATCACGAGAATCACAGTTAAAAGTGCATGCGGTTGAAAGGGGACATACCCAGTATGTCCATGGCGTCTTGTGCCTGCGGTCGTGATGGTGGCGACAGTAGTACTGGCGCCGCAACGGTCAGACCGAACTACCGGCAGTGAAACTACCCCCGCCGAGTACCTCGACTCACCCTCTCCCACCCTTAGCGAGCTCATCCCCCCTCCCCCCTGCCCCTCGTCCCTCGTCGAGGATCGTCGCGAGACTCTCTTCCGCTTGCTTCGAACCTTTTTACCCCTACTCCGATCCCAACCCCTTCCAGCCCTGACGGTGGGCGTGTTCCCGATTCGCGAAAGCTCAAACTTCGAGGCCGTGCCACAGTGGGGGAAGTCTCGTGTATGGCCAGAGGACGAGGCTTCGCGAGCTCCCACATCGCGCGCAATCCTGCTGCGAAACGCGCGAGACCGGAACCGTGAAGCTGGAAAAATATGTGAAAACGAGACCTCTGCCTTTTTTTTCGCCCTTTCTCTTTTTCTCGTTTTCTGCGATTTTTTTCATATCGGCTTGGTTTTCATTTTTTTTGTTTCTGTATGTTAATCTTGGTTTTTTTCGATTTGATGATTTTATGAATAAAGAACTTTTGAACGATTGTGAGCATTCGTCACTTTTTCGATAAAAATTTGATATATTTTGATTTTTTCGAATTTGTTTCACGAGTCGTTCGATAGTATTTTTTATCACTCTTTTTCTTTTGATCAATTTTTCGTTTTCTTGGATTACTTTCCAATTTATTTGGTTTTTATTTCAGATTTATTTATTAATGTGTCAGAAAAATATTTTTTTATTAATCCCGTGTATATTTTCGAATAAAATTTTTTGTTGAAAATACGTTCAATGCAACCAAAGTTTTCAAATTCACTGTTGATTTTTTTAATACTGTTTTTATCACTCATTTCCCTACATATTTATTCGTTGTTTCTTTCATTCACTTTTCACTTCCTCTAGAAACTTTAATTTCATGAATAAGCAATTACAAATTCTGAAAGATTAAGTACATTCAGCTCATTCGGTGCATTCTCAATATTTCAACTTTATTCTGACAGAATTCAATTTCACACTTCTCCAATGGAATATTTATTGTGCCAAAATTTGGTAATTTATTTCGTGTTTACAAACTTTCATTTCTAGAGCTTATTTATACGATAAAAAAATGTTAAATCCTGTTTGTATTATTTTTTGAGTTCACTCAGGCTACTCATTTTTTTGTCTCTTTCAATTTCGCAGTGGATATTCAAAACCTCAACGCTCATGCTTTCTAAAAGTGGTAAAAGCTTTCGGCGATGTGTGCCAAAGCTTCAGTCTTGCGTTTAGCGTATAACGTTTGAAAAGAATGCTCAGTTTGCTATCGAATATCAAACGCGACACAGGCGACATGTCTCGATGTCCTCGAAAATCACGTCGAGGACGAAAAACCTCTGGCTAAAACGTGACACGTCACAAAAGTCTGTTGCTGAGTAACGCGTTGGCTGTTTTACGCTTTTCGAGAGGGGTTGAGGAAATTTTCGAATGGCAACGAAAAGTCAAATTTACACGGTATATACAGTGGGTCGTGACGCAACGAAATTCTTTCCTAGAAATATCGTTTCGAAATGTCATTCGCTTACAACTTTCACCCCAATACACCGTTCTAAAAATATCCCACTTCGCTTTTCGTCTTTCAGCTGCAAATATTGACTCATGGCGTTATTCAAAAATTCATAAACTCGCAAATAACTTTTTTTCCAACCCGTATCTTTATTTACATCCGTATAGGTATTACCTCTTTAACGATCATATATAATATTGTTCTACTTTAGAAATAATTTTCATTTCACGTTTGAAAATAATGATGTGAAAAAGTTTGAAATTATTAGGAAAATCAAAAATTTATTGCCAACACATTTTTTAAAATTCACTCCTTGAATAGTAATACGTTTCTTTAACAATTTAGTCAAGTTTATCACATTTTACAAAATTATTGATACACCACATCGATGAATGAACCCTAATCACCTTTATTAGATCTTTGCTCAGTCACGTTGACGGTATAATTCCACGTTGGGTAACAGATCGTTCGAGGTCATGGATTATTGGTTGAAACGATAAATACTCAACGATAATGATAAAATGAATGGGCAAAAATTGAAATTGAAAAAGATAATTTTTATTTTTATTTTTGAATGTGTTATTACGTTGATGCCAATACGATAAGAGTCCCGTTTTTGAAACAAGTATATTATTAACAAATATAATTAAATAAGCACAAATTTATTCAATTGAAATGTACTAGACGATAATAATAAAATAAATGAAAAAGAATTAAAAATTTTAATTATTTCCCTTTAGATTCACCGAATTCTATATGTTTTATTTTTATTTCTACTCTTCTTGAATTAAAAAATGTATAAATTAACGTTAATACGAGTACGAAAAAGCATACTAATTTCGAAATAAATGTATTAACAGTGAATATAATCGAATAAAGATAAATTTATTGTAATTTAGGGAAAGGGCGATGTATGTGTGGATTTCTGATGCGGTAAACCAATCGTGGAGGTGATACGATATTGGCATCACGTATAGTACGCGTATATCGAGGGTGTTTGATATATGTGTACGTGCAACCGTAGCTATCATTGGACTAATTATATTAGCCGCAGAGCGAGCTGCCCTACGATTTCTCCAATGGATCGAGATTAGAATACAGGAATTCGATTTCGAAACGAGCCAAGGGTGGAAAATCGTGCGAGGGTTTCCTCTGGTGCGATTTAGAATGGAGCGAGGAATATTATCACGTCGAGAGGTCCTTTTACGAGATAGACTATATTATTTATATAGGGCCACGAAACATATCTCCGGGGTTTTATAACACAACGACGCCCTCTCTTATCGTTATATCCCTTCGATCACGTTGCAATGCGCATTTTTCGACCTCCCATTAGCCAGAAGCTTCACATTACTTCGCAAAAAGCTCTCAAGAAAAAATATTATACAGCTTTATCTGTCATATTTGACGGATGGCATCATAAAAAAAGATCAGACAGGCTCGTACTAATTTGTATGTAAAATATCAGAAATATGAAATGTCAGATCTGAGGATGGAAACGTCATTATTTATTTATTTGCTTTTCAACAATAAAGAATTTTTTCCGTGTCATCAAAATAATTCGAATTTCACCACCAAAGTGATTACGCCCGAGAAAACAAAGAATTTCGTCCAGTCATCCGGATCGTTAACTCGCGAATTAATTGACGAATGATAATAGGAAAAATCTGGTTTTTTCTTCGTAATTGCATTATCTCGGTTCGGAGGCTCATCGGGGCGATCCCACTTGATTCTGGCGATCAATCTATTATCGGTCAGGCTGGGAACGGTTAACCTTCGATAGTTTTGGAGCATAAATCTACTACGTGAGGGTGTCTGTACACGTGTAACTTCTCATCCGGACTACTCTCGTTTTTCCTGACCCCTTTTAAGTTCGAGTTAATTTATCAACAACTTGCCGGCGCATCCATCACTATCTTGGCAAATAATGCCTGCGCTCGTGCTCTTTCAACGGCAAGGATACGCTTCTCCATACTCATTCTCATCTGTCAATGATATGCCCATCCCTTATTCATGCGTTCGAGCAAGCCAGAAGTTCCTCAGCGGCTAGAGCCCCCGGAACGTCTTCAACAGCGTTATGTGTAATTTATCAATATCACAGGAAGGTCAAAAATAATTTTTTTTTCGCTCTCGTTCGTTATTTCAAGGCAATGACTTACTGAGATGGACGAGAAGTGATTAGTGGTTTCAGGTGTGTTTCTGCAGTAACAGTGGAGATGATAAGAGTTTGAATTTGGTAAGAATTTTACGATGAATGATAATATTGACTTTTTCAAAATTTTTGTTCTCATTTACTGAGTAATCGAGTAAGGATTTGTTTCGGTGTACTTTGCGTTGTGAATATAAGAAATGGATTTTATCTACCCAAGAACATTGACGACAAATGTAATCAAAGTTTTTAAATTTTCAAAATTTATTTTCACACCGATTCGATATTACATCGAAATACTTATAATTTTTTTTTTAATAGAAGGAAAAAAATGGGATGTGCTTCTCATTCTCACTCTTATCTGTCAATGATATGCACATCCCTTATTCATGCGTTCGAATGAACCAGAATCGCACAGTGCTTGGAAATCTAAGAACCTCCTCAACAGTGTTATGTAATTTATCAATATCACAGAGAGGTCAAAAATCATTTTTCGCACTCTCGTTCATTTATTTCAAGACGACCCATTATTTCAAAACTGCGATGTGCGGACGTGTGAATAATCAAAAGTAGAAGCTCCAAGAAGAATTATCGAACATTTGTTGAATTGAAATTTGTTAAAAAACACGAAAAAGTTAAAAATATTCTTTTTCTAGTCCAAGAGAAAAATTATGGCGAAATAAGGTCCAGAGAGAGACCGATACTACGAGCGCGGGACAAGCGTGTCTCCTCTTTCTTATGTATACGATTTTGGAAGCAACCGGATAGCTCGTTGTTTAGCCTTGGAATGAAAAAGTAGAGAGCAAGACGGCGAGAGGCGAGGAGTAAGAGAGCGAAGCAGAGAGAAGGAGCGTGTTATCTGCTTGATAAATAGGAGTGGTCGTTGAATAATGCAAGGAGCGTTTCCGACACCGGAGTGAACGAGCGAGTAACCTTACACCCTCGTAGCGCGTAGCTGATTCCGTCGGAGCGTTCGGGGCGATCGCAAACGCCGGCGAAGCACGACCAGGCGTTACGATATACGCCACGATTCGCCTAAATTCTCGTTTCCTCACGTCGCTCAAAAAAAAAAAGCGGACGAAAGAGAAAGGGAGAGGCGAGAGAAAAAAATGGAAAAAAAAAGGAGGGGAAGAAAAGGAGACGCGGAAAAGCCATAACCAAGCGAGTGGCAACATCAACGCGCCATTTATCTTGTATGCAACACATCAGATGCTTCGTCCACTATTTTTCCTCAGCCGTGTACACTTTTCGCGCTTGCAACCTTTACTCTCGGTAACGAGATTTTCCCCGGTGAAATCTTTTCTGACCTCTTACGGGAGATCGAAATCTCCGCGAATTCGTTTCTTCGTTTCCTCGACGATTCATGCATTAATTCATCGGACTGTACATCTTTCGAGTTCTCTCTTTTCATTTGACCGGCTTTCTAATGCTCGAATTTTATCAAGTGCTACTGACTCGAGATTCTTATTTACTTTTTCATTACAGAGATTCGTAAAGTGTATCGAAAATTTTGATCAGACTTCGTTGATTGAAAACATTTTTCAGAATTAAATTAAACGTGTTATGACAAATTTTTAAGTGTACAACTTCTATACGTTAGATAAGTGTCTTGCTTAAAACTGCTTAATAAAATTAAAAAAATTTCTTCAACAAGAATTAAAAAGTAAATTTAACCTTGAGCGTGCATAAATTCGGCAAGCGAATTTTCTTTGAATTTACTATACCACATTTACTTCAAGTTGTATATCTAAGCGTTTACGATGGGAATTCATGGATGATTATCGCGACGTCTAGTTTGACGAGGATCAAATACGAGCAACCGCGGTTATGCGCGAGCCCAAATGCGTCGATGATTTTGACCCGCTTATCGCGATGCTGATCATTCTCTTCCCATATACGATCGGATCGTATTAGCCTCTGGAAGCTCATCGATGTGAAAACGAGTATCTGCGATTCACGTCCGATGACTCAGAGGCTTGGATTTGTGGCGGCGAGCGTTTCGAGTACCCGCACCTGTAACACGCTCCGTACGTTGTCAGCCTAACTCAATCTATCACGGAACAGTCGCTTGTCATTTTCTTTTCGACCATCGTCAATCCTCGTTAATCTGCGATTTCAGTTACATGCAAACTGCATGTACGCTTCCTCAATAATTAACAAGATAAAAAATCTTGGAGCGAAAAATTCACTCTCAGTTTCTACATTATTTTATTTATAAAAAATTATCTTAAAACAGATATCTTGTCCTGATTAACAAAATTAAATAAATTGACAATGTTAATTATGAAATCTTGGAAATAAAAATTATATAACAATCGTTATTTATTATTTTTTAATAAATATCGTACGTAAAATTTATCGAGGTTTGAGATTATTTTTAAAAAACTTATTCAGAGTGAGACATATTTGATCCCCTCGGGAAAGTGCCTGGTTAGATAGGGGCTCGGTGGAAATGACGTAGACACGCATGTCACTTACGCGTGGCTGTGGCTCCTTTTGACCGTTCAGTCGACCCCTGCCATAATCATTATCATCCAGCGGGTATGCAGACATACCAGGGCGTTCGTCTCGAAGTATGCGACTCGGGGAGGACGTAGTTATGTAATATATAGAAACGGGAACGCGTATATAATACCCATGTATACCATAATATCGCGGTGTACAGTGCTCTATATGGGAACTCGGAGGAAAATGTGAGAGACGAAGATAGATAGATAGAGAAAGAGAGATAGAAATCCTTCTACATGTACGATCTCAAACGAAAATGAGAGAGAAGGATGGAGAAGACCTTATATATACAAGAAGATCTCAGACGAGAACGGTAGAGAAGGATTTCTGATCGGGGAACAAAAGGGGTCCGCACGACGGAGGAATGACGCTGACGTCGACGTCGTTGGCGATGAGGAGTAAAGACGTCGCCGACGAAGAGGTCACACGCGATTCAACCGCTATATTGACATACCAACGCTCCAGCGATATGGGAATACTTTAAGAGCGAAACTTTATAGTCTCTCCGCGAGCCTTAATCCAACGAGGGAGACAGAACACATACTCCACTCTATATTGAGATCACGCCTTGGACTTTCAGCTTTTGGCTTTAATTAGAAAATCATTTCGTCACGTTTTGGAATTTCAAAGTTTTATACTCATAAGGAGATGAGATCCCGTCCAGATCATTTGTCAAGTTATTCAAGAATTCGCTTATATTTCATTTACATTCTCATTCAAATATCCTATTCAATTTTATGCATTTTTCAGTTTAGTGGTTTCTCTATAAAAATAAAACAAAATTTGTTCAATCGTCGGAAATTTTCTCTTCATGGCTAAAGTTTTTCAAAAACTTCGCACCAATTGTACGAATATGAGATCTCAATGTATTCATCCGTTTCCACATTGTCTCGTTTTATATCGACTCGTCAATACAGCCCGAACGAGAAACTCGTTCGATTCGTTCATTTTCATCCCCGCGTTGAATCTTTCGCGATCGTAAACTCATATTGTTTCGGAGCATTAACATCGTCGAATTAGACTGAAACGACGATTCATGGCTCGAGTTTTCAGGCTCGTTGTGTACGCCTGTTTTGCAGGAATAACGAAAACCTCATCCCACCGTGAACTCACTGTCTCGAGTTAAGCGTAACGTATGGCTGGAGATAAGACACAGAGCGTCTATTGGTTACCTCTCCTTATACACAACGACGCATTCCCTACGAGAATTTAGGTGCTTCTTCTATTGTGTTTTCTTCTATCCACTCTGACCTTCATTCGCGTGAAATGAAACTTTTTCGAGTCACTGAACAGCTTTTTTCGCTCGCCCGTTCTCGCGCTTTATTTTTTTCCCCCCCGTGTGTCCCGGAGTCTCGATAGATCGTTTCGCGAGCCTCTTTTCCATTCCTCTCGCTCTCTTTTTCGCGCCTCTACCCCCACTCTTATTCTCTCACTCCGTTTCTCCTTCTCTCTCGTTACCGATAACAATATCCCCGCGTCGAAAATAACGCGTTCACCCGAGCGGCATTGAATTTGTCTTCGTTTGTTCGTAATGCCACGTAGGAGATAGCGAAATTGTGCGAGAAAATTTATAGTCACCTCGTTCGTTTTTATCACCGGTGTATTCCACGCAATCGAGGAATTCATCCCGGGTATACGACGGTTCGATGGACCGTGCGAATAAATTTTTCGAAAAATTGAAAAACCTCAATGACGTATTGATGAGAAAGATTTTTTTTAATCCATCCCTCTCTTGTTTCCATGATAGAAATAGTTGTTTTCAATATTAAAAAACTGATCTATGAAGTATTCACGTGTCAGTGTCAATTTTAGTAAATGTTTAAACGTTGGGGGTTTCGGTCAGTAAAATTAATGAAAAATAGTTTCATCTTTGAATAGTCGAAATTGTGAAATATTTTAAAAAAAATTGCTATAGCATGTATATTAAAGAAAATTTTCGTATGAAAAGAAAAATTGAAACAATTTTTATTGACATCTCGAGATTTTTTCGACGAAAAGTTATTTCGTTTCATTTTTGAGGAATATATGAATCTCTTGATGCTTGCTGCTTTGATTTTCAGGATTATAGTCTCAGGTGTTTATTTGAACGCCGAGTATATTCATGAGCACGTACACTCATGGAGTAGCGAGCAAATGAAGCCAACGTCGCAAGTTAGCTCCGATGGCGAGCGAATTCTTTAAAGCCCGAGACTTCAAAAGCGCCTCGGGAGAATCATGGATCCAGAATTTTAATAATGGAGAGAAAGCAAAGGAAGCGGCATTCGAAAGTGGCTGCGATACAAGTATTCGCCGGACTTCATTACTAAAACGGTTGCGGAGCGTTCGCTCCGTATAGCGACGAGAGAAGAAAAAAAAAGAGAGAATCATGAACTGAGGAAAAATACCTCGGTAAAATTCAAGACCCGGATTTGAGATTCTTGACGGTTGGGAATTGATGAAAAGGTCGCAGGTCACATTCTGATGGTAAAGAGCGAGAGAGAGAGAGCGAGAAGTCGACGAGGCGCCGGGGAAAAGCGTTGAAAATCTAAATCTCACCCCCAGCTTTCGAGAATAGCGAGAAAGATTCAGGATCTTTACCGTGGTTGATTGTTCCGAAGAGAGAAAGAGAAAGAAATGAAGAGAGAAAGCAGAAGAAATGAAAAGAGAGAGATCGAGTGAATGAGCTTTCTCGCGGTTTCCTCTCTCCTTCTCTCTCGCGCTTTCTTCGACTCGAGAGGTGTGGAACACTCGGACGGGCATACCAGTCTTGATCCCCTCAAGGAGAACTCAATTGTCTGACTAATTGCAGTTACTCCCTTCCGCTTTTCCGTACAGTTCTCACGAGTTCCGAGTTCCTTCTTCCTTTTCCCATACCTCATCCGAGCCCTCTCATTCTTGCGAATTCTACGCTCTCTTATTTCTTTCTCAACTTTTATCGATCCCTCACTTCCATCCTTATGAACAAAAATTCCTCTACTTTCAACCTGGCGAAATGAAAATGAAAATTAAATCGTTAATAATCCGATAACTGTCGATTTTTTACATGATTTTTTGCTTCTTAATATTCGCAGTTTCATTAGTATTCCGATATTCGTTTAGTTTTACAATTTACTTCGTTTTTGATTCTATACTTTTAATTTGATATTTGATTTCTGTTTCGATCATTCACGTCATTTTTTAGTTAAGAATATAATTTATTGTGACGTACAGCTTGTATTTTTTGAAATTTCCTGACCCAACTAATATTTTACTCATATTTTGACTTTAAAAGTTAACTGAGGCTGTAAAACTGCATAATGACAGGTGTGTGATCGATGCTCCATCCAAAACCTGCTATTACGATATTGAGGCAAAGTATGCCGTAGAATGTAATTCTGGTTGAAGGAAGACGCATGGTACGTGTATTCGGAACCTGATGGTAAGAGAGGGATCCTTTTAATGGTAGCTTTAGACCGGAAGTCCACTCACGTGCAACGTATGCTTTCTTCCTCCTACCGTTACCCAGACGCTGTCTCCAGCCCGTGTGCCTTCACCCTCGTATTATTTCTCCATGTAATTCCAAACTGCGATGCAGAGGATATCTACCGGGGTAGCCCGAACTCTGCTCATACCGTCCAATTCGCTATTTTACCCCCTTGGCTTCCAGATGGAGAGAGTCGGCCGTAAATCAACCTTAAACCGCACTACCAACCACGACTTACAATCGAACGTACTCAGCAAGGATATTGCGGAAAGACCGTGGTGAACGTTCTTCCTTCGTCCTTCTCTCTCTCTTCTCCTCACTTTCACATCTCCTTCCCCATCTCTCTCCTAAGAGTGTTCTGTACACGAGTTTGCCGTAAAGGATATCGGACACGAATGGAATACGTACTTCGGTGGATTATCCCTCTTTGCCGGTGCCTAAATGTGTCTGATTCTCTCTTCCTTTTCCCTCTTTCTCTCCGCGCTTTTTTTCATGCTACGCTCTCTCACAGATCATAAACTTCTCGAGGAACCGTGACGAAAAAAAAGGACGAGCACTTGAAATCTTTGACTATACTTCTTAGAGCCTCTTTCTTTTACGTTCTCCTTCATCCGCTATTTCATTTGAAGCTCTCGATCCTGTGGACATTTTTAACCGATGACCCGGAACTTCGGGTCATTTGGCTGCGCAAAATCGAATTACTCAAATGGAAGAACGTGAAAGTGTAGATTCAAGTAGGTCGAGCTGAGAAGAATGAAAATGCTCGAGCTTTCTTCTACTTTAGTGTTCCTTTTTTTTTCTTTTCGATGAGCTTTGAACGTGCTGAATGCCTCGCAATTTGGTATATCCACGAAACTGTCGTTCTGTGATATATTGCGAACGCTTTCTCGCGAAAATCGTGTCGCTGATATTTTTTCGCTGGCCTCGCGGGGATAAGTTATCGACGTTTTTTTATGTCTCTGTATTCACTTTCTCAAATCTTGGTCATTCTCTCACATTTTAAATTTATATCCCTTGAAACAAATTTCATTGTTTCGGTGATGATTCATGGCGGTCGAAAAAATCGGTAAAATCTTTTAGAAGGCTTCAGAATTCTATAAAAATAACCTGCAACCTCTATTCACATTTATGTATAGTTTATATTAAATGTACTTTTAATTACTTTATTCTTTATTAAACGTTGATTTAATTCGAAAAAGATATTTCCAGGAAATTATTTTTTTTTCAATAAAAATTTGAAGCTTTTAATCATAAACGACGTTCAGGTGCAATGAATTCGCAATATTTTGGTATCCTCCGAGAGCAACTCTTTTTATGAGACAACTTCGTAGATGTGGTACGATCGCTAGATCGGGGCTTAAAGCAATTTCGGTCTCTGGCTCGTTCGCTTCGAGCCCCTTAACCGGAATATCAACAATATGTGGGTCCAACGAAGCGGCAATTCTCCAAAATCGGGCACGACACGGAAACGGCTTGGACTGCCTGTATTTCACTGAATTGCCCATTGCTTGCTGACAGAGTAATGAATTGAACTAATTTCGAGCAGCTGCTACAGAATTCCCCTTTCACTCTTATTCACGTTTTCTGCCGTTAGTATAGTCGATTGTGTCGATGCCATGTAAAGCAACTTTATCGGGTTTGTTACTTTTTTCATCCCGTTCTTGATTTTTTTCAATCTCAGCTATCGAAAATGTCAAAAATTGATGAAGAATCATTTTTTCCTGCATGATAAAAGTTGTTTATAGAATAAAAAAGCTATTATTTTATTTAAATTTTTTACTTATTTTTTTCACAATAAAATGAACAAACTTTCTTTATTTGTCAGCATTCAAAGTGCATGTGTTTTCTCGCTCTGTGGTGAATCTATGTTCGAAATCAACTTTGCATTCCAGTCTGAGGATGAATAGGTTTCATCGTCTCACCGATTCATAAATCCAGGCATACTCTCCTCGCCCTAAACGATAAGGAATGGCGAAAAGAAGCTTCTTCGGGGGAACGTTGACGCGCGCGTATCTCCTGGATTTTTTAGAGAGCCGAGAGCTGTAGAGAGGGGCGAAGAAAAACGGATTTGGAAGTTTCCCCGGGTCGAAAACATACACGGCGACAGAAGATATATGAGCCGAAACGGCTTCGAGACTAAATTTCTTTGCAGCAACTTTCGCGTGTTTTACACACACGAGACAAACGCGCGTGTCCCTCGAAAAAAGACAACCTCGTATCGCTGATAGCGTGTTTTCTCTCCTCGTGCCGTCGCGTGCTCGAATTTTTCACCATACATCGATCAAAGTCTCGGATAATCCACAAAGACGCGTGACTTATTACGAGAATTTATTTCATTCGACCATTTCTTTTTTTTTCTCCTGACGATAGAGGGCAATCGAAGAAGCGAATACAATGCAATTTGTATTGAGAGTATCGTGAAAACGGTCAATTGGTTTCTCCGCTTACCCGCATTAATTTCCGAATATTCCAATGGCATGGAAAATTCATTGGTCAAGGGAAAGAGTCCTAAATTCACTGGATATTGCGCTGGAGCGTTTCTCTCTTTCATTCTCGTTTTCTTTGTCCGATTTATTAAGTACAATAACAATAGAGAAAACTTGATTCTTGAAAATTTTCACAAAATCATTCGAAAATGATCAAGTCAACTTTATGCGAGTGTCACAGGAACGATATTTGTCGAATTGTTGGAATTGAAAAAAATGTCTGGTCCACAATAAAGGGGCTATCATTTGAACCATATAGATGTGAATTGAATTTTCTGGAGCACCATTAACTCGTCAATTTCGAGCTAGGAGTTCTAAGATCGATACATTTTCACAAAGACCTTATCAGGATCTGATGATAGGGACGTAAATTGCATTTCAATAATCGGGTTATATCATTTGACTATTATTATTTTCTTCTTCTAAACTACGAGCATTGGAAAAGTGACCTTATTTTTTTATTAAAGCAGAAAACTGGTTCCTGATTATCGGAATTAATTTTCAGATATTAAAGTTCCATGAAAAATTTATCGGTCAAAGTAAGAAAGCCGCAAATTCATTGCATCAGTTCTATCTCCTGGCGTCCCTTTTTCTCGCTCTCATCTTCTTTACTTTTATCGAGCTCGATAAAGACGCCATAGAAATGTGGACTAACGATCCGAGCTCGAACGGGGAAGCTCCCAGTAGAAATTGGACAATTGCCAACAGGGGCACTGCGGACGTCGATATGGTAAAGGGTAGGGGCGCGATGAACTTCCCGTACCGACCTATCCCTCTAATCCTCTGAAAATCTAAGGGTAAAAGTTCGCAAAACTTTTATCGAAAAAAAATCATATCCAGTTTTTTTGTTACCTATAAAGAATTGGTCAGGATCTGAAGTACCTTCCAAAACTTCATATTTTTTCGCCCACCAAAAGTAGATGAATTAAAATGGTCTTTTCTGAACCAGATATGGATTAAGAGATTACAGATTCGCAAATTAAACCACCAAAAATTAATTCATTATGTCCAATGTCCTCGTTTGAGTTTCATCATTTCCGTTATTAATATCTTGATAATGACAATGAAAAAGTGATGGCATTCATTTATAAAATCTTGCACTTGATTTATCACGGTTGCCACGAGCGATAATTCTCCACCTATCACGGTCCACCACATCAAAAAATTGTCAATTTAGCGGTTCAGTTATTTGGAAAAATTTGGGAAGAGCGTGTGACGATGGATCAGCGGTAATTGATTCCACTTGGTTCATAACGCTGCAAAAGTGGACAGAAAGGTGTTGATGTATTGAAAGATGCTTCTATCTCGAGAATGCCAGTCGTGCAAGCAACAATAAAGAATCTTTTACAGTCCAGGCGTACATAATCCTATCACGAGAGCGAGAGAGAAAAGGAGACAGAAAAAGATCACGAGATTCGCACGATACAGTGCGAGGCTTGTCTGGTCTTAACCCTCTTGCTTCGGCATTCTAGCTACGGTTGCGCCGTGAACGAAGAGTCGCCCGGCCATTGCGTGTGTGGGAATGCTACACGAACCCCTGGCACACTTCCCTTCCTCTTTATCCGCAATCCTCTGCCCAGAGTTTCGTTACGGTTGCTTTAGCATTACGGCGCGCTGGTTTCGTTCAGTCCTGTGGAAACGCGATACGCCTCGCGACCCGGCCTGATGGTCCTTCCACCCTTGAGGTTAGCTGTCGGGGACGTCGCTTGTATGTATTTCTCTAGCTCCGTAACTTCGCTAAATGAAGCATGGATTTCGGAAAAAAGGTGAACGAGCTACAAACATTCTCTAATACGAGAGAGAATCCTGAATTTCGTACGTTTTTTAAGAGATTGTCTTCTCTTTTTCTTCTTGAGGTGATGTTCGAGTGCCCTATATTGTGCAAAATCGAACTTTTCTATTTTCTCAGAAAATATACAATTTTCGAAGAAAAAAAAGAACCAGGTTGTTCTCTTTCCATCAAAGAGTAATGTGATGCTCTTCTTTTTCCTGAAATATAAAAAATCTTTGAGGAAATAGCAAATTCACTTTGCATCTGTCCCTCTTGCACTTGCATGGGTTAAACATTACGCTAACGGAATTAATCCTCAGGTGAGGAATTCATTGAATCAATATCGTTGATGAGTATCATTGCAGTTGCACGGAACGATGCATCGGAATTAAGCCGGAACAAACGAGCTCGTGACGATTTGTGAAACTGACACGTCTCGTTTATGCCTTCATATTGAGGTTATTTCTTGGAATGTGAAAAAATTGGAATTCGTGTCTGAAAAACGAAGGAAGAGGAATCAAGAACGAGGTGGTGAGAAAACGCTGAGAATCTGAGTAGCTTCGATCGTCTCGAGCCACGAACTCATTCTTGTAAAATTCGTGACGGTTCCACATCTCTTCCCCTCACTATTCATTTCAAGCGTTCCTCCATCCATTTTTTTATTACTGCCAAGAGACTCCTCGCTATTCCGTACCTCAAAGGATCTCACGACCTTTTCACCGTCACGTTTCACTCTTCCAACGTTTTCCATTTCGTGAAAATTTCTGAATTACGTAGTCATTTGACGAAAATGTGTCAGAATCTTTCGACCTCGGAGTAATTAATGAAAAGAGCTTTCTTGGATCATTATTTATGTTTTGCTGTCGAAAACGTAAGAAAGACCAAGTTGCTAAGTATTTTACTGAAAACATTAGAAAATTGTGGTTTTTAATTACTGCTAAATAGAATCATACAAGATTTCCAATGTACAGTTTGATTCGCTTCAATTTTGTCAAAATACTCATTGAATAGTCATACAAAACTCAATGATCTCTATTTTCATATGCCTTCTTTCACCTAATCGATTAAGACAAGAATTCAGTCTCGTTCCGCCCCAAAAGATAGTTACACCACTTTAATACCTTTTTTTATCATTTGGTATCAATATCATGTCCTTAGATAGATAGAACATTGAAGGGTATAGCGATTTTCAAGTTCTTATTCATATTGAAATTTTTGACTGTTGAAGAATCAACTCGAAAGAGTTTTTAATCACCCAGCAAGTATTGAAGAGAAGTTTCAATCATTGGCATCCTTAACTGATGCAGGTACAAGTTGTAATGCATGCGACGAGTTGTCTTCCCATGTGACGTGCTTTCAGGACTTTCCACTCTACAATGGAGACAGATTTTGAGAAAGAAGAGGAAGTAGCTTAAATGTTCTCGCAGAGAATACGAGACATCCTTTCGCCGCCGGAGTTTGGGATAGTGTTAATTTGTTGTAAATTTATACAATTAACTGGAGTGCAGAGAATATCCTTCAATACTTTGCGTTCTCCCAAGCTTCTCCGTTTTCTCCTATTTTAGTGCAACTCTGGTGTGCAGAGACGCATACACGGTTGGAATCCACCGGAATGGAAAGTCCTAATTTAGCGGGCCAAAATGGTCGAGCGTACCGGATCGCTTGTATATCAAGAGTTTTGCTTGCAAGCGCGCTTGTTCTAAATTCAAACAAAACCTTGGATGCTTCGACCCCGATTTATCCGGGAATTTTCACGGTAGCTGCACTGAATCATTGGCGTAACATTTGTATGACCTGATGATATGAACACAGGAACCTCGTTCTTGTCTGATCATAATTGTCAATCGGAGTTCACTCTGAACTTACAGAAATCGTCCAAATCTAAATTGGACAAAACTTTGTTAAAGATTAACTATTCGAGTATGAAATGTGTAAGCCAAGAATATATTCCAGTATAAACACCTGCACGATGTCATCTCTAGTCGTTGACACGAGTTGTTGTCATATTTATGTTGGATCAAAGTTTGAAAAAATAAGATTTTTTTTCCGTTTGAGCGAAAAGCTACATGCCAAAAGAAACACCTTTTCAACAAAGATTGTGTGATATGAATCGAACCAATGCTCCAGAAAGCGTTCGTGCAGTTTTCTTGAAAACTCTCAGTAAATCAAAGTTAGATATGGCAGCTAGCGAATCTTTGGGTTTTTGAGCGAAAAATCGCATAAGACAGCCCGTACGTGAAGTGTTCTCTCGATTTTCCAGAATATATTTCGAAAGGGTGGTTTCTCCAAATCCGAGGTCATGTCACGTTCAAGACTTCAGTTGCCAAGTGCGGAGAGAGATATCTCAATGTTAACTGGTTGATGAAACGCTTACGCTTAGATAATCCAGATTAATGATACCAACGTTCAGCGTTAGTCTCCACGTTCAATCATGATTGGAGAAATCTTCAGCACGAGGCAATGTGTAACAGAGTGCACAGTTGGAAAAACTATCTAGCGATAGGACGACGAATAGGGTTAGAAATGGAATAAATGATTTAGATGGTATTTAGGAGCTTGATATATGTTCTTCAACCGCCACTCAACCAGCCTGATTTTGATCTACAAGCTAAATGAAATTAATTGTGTAGACTGATAATTTTTAAGTACCAAATGGTCGATGTAGAAAGGAAGTTGAAGAACTATTATGCCAATATTTGAGTGGTTACCATCATGAATGGAAATGGTCTTATTGGCTGGCGATTGACAAATAGAGTAATGAACGTTCTTTAACCACCATTTGAACAGTTGAATACTCATCCATGACCTAAATAATATTAGTTATGTACTTCAGTACCAACTACATAACTTATGCAACGTTACAATTCATCTCATACCTAGAAAGTTGAAGACTTATTATGGCATATTCGGATACTTTGCTTAGTGTCATCATTAAGAATAAACTCATCGATTGGTGATTATCAGCTATATCCTCATGGATAAACACGATTGCTCGTCATCAGTTATTTTTCTTCATATCTGTCACTCAAGTATTTTTAAAGAGATGTGGGAAACAGATAGATTTTTCGGGCCGGGATATAAATTCAGGATATCCTTGGGTAGGTTTTGCACCGACGATTTCCTCCTGGGCTATAACGTGAGCATTTGGACCGAGGCCAATGTCTATCACCTCCATCGCTATATAGGAAATCCTCGAGCCCTTCGCCGTTTCTTCTCTTTGAAAGCCGCTCGCCAGGAGCATTTCCTGAAAAATAGACGTTTCTCTTTCTTATCTCCCGCTCACCATTTCGTTTTCTTACCATTTCCACAGCTATCGGCTATTACTCGGAAGGATATCGCGGAATAAAAGAAGTGCGCGAAAGAAAGCTTCGACGACAGGAACGAGAATCATGATTCCCTCAGAGAAGAAACGTCATAACCTAGAAATTTAACACATATGGAAATATTTTATTACTATTTTTACGTTGAATCGCGCGAAATAAGATAATCCGACGCCTTATCTCTTTTCCTACCAAATGATACATGTGCTCGAATCGAAGAAGCATCAACTGAACTTTCCACGTGTCGGTATCGAGACAAAAGACTTGGGGAAGTTTTTATCCTAATATCAACGTCTCGTCAGAGACACTTTTCCGACGGATCTTCGAATATACATTCTCGTTTGATGATATATGACTTAATCTCTGGCTACATCGGATATCGCTATAATCCCTTCAACCTCACCAGAAGATTCCAACGCTTTTGACCTAAATCTTGATCATCATTTCGCTGTTATTCATCTCACCATCTAGTCATGCCTCTTTGTCTTCGGTAGGGGAAAAAAATATTTTTAATATAAAGCAGTCTACGGGTTTTTCTTGAAAACCATCTTTCTCTTCAAAGCACATTCGTCGTAGTCTGGCAACGAACTCGCCGCGCGCACAGACTCGTAATTCGGTCGACGTTTGAATAAGAGCCTCAGAGCGTGAGATAGCTCTGGAAAACTGGCCTTCCCGAGACTCGCTAGCGTTTTATAGCTGGCCATATGTTTTCTCGAGTTTGTGTGCCCAGGGAACCGTTCACGTATCCACCGACCAGCCTACTTGTGCCCACACACATCACAGCGCACACCTTCGAGTCGCAAAAGTGCATCGCCAACTGCACCCGCACTTTCCGAGACCCGTAGAAGAAAAAAAGGGCATTCTGGATTTTAAACCAAGGCCTTTAAGGGTCGTACCTACTGCCAGACCTAACTCTTTTTCTCATACGGAAAAATTATTGTTTCTCCGCTGTCCAAGGCTGCACATACGATCCCCAGGGATTATGAAAATCCCTCTTGTATCTCTTCTGGAAAACCTTCCTAGTTTTCTGTTCTCGTATATTCAAGCACGAACTATACAAAAAGTTTTCATCCAATGTCCGAATTGTTTTATTTTCACGGTGATAATTTTTTTTTCTGTCTACAGAATATTTTTATTTACACTTTCGCGCAGGAATCTCGCAGTCTGGAAAACCTAAACCATATTTTTCTGCTTTCGTACATCCGAGCTCGAAACTACGAGGAGTTTTCATCAGAATGTTTGAATAGTCTTTTTGTTCCATATTTAGTTTTATGTTTTCTGTTTAGTGATAACTTTTCTAACGACGAATAAAGAGTTATGACAATAGTTGTGTCATATGAGACATTGCAACACAACACTTTGTGATAACTTTTTTTGAATGACAGGAAAAACATGAAAAATTGTTAGTATGTATACGTGAATGCTGAAAGTTGTCTCGAAGTTTTGAGACCATTTTAAGTGGTAAGAAAAACATTTTCGTCTCCCAGACAACCTGAAAATTTTAATATTTTTCCGCGCTCCTATTCAACCTGGCTACAAAAGGTTTTTATCCGAATGTCCCAATTGTTTCTTCATTCTCGCATGTTCCGCATATTTTTGTGTTCTGCCCGAACTTATATTTTACTTTTAAATCTCCCGAACGTCTACATTTTCAAACGGTTGTAAGTAGTAAAAATTATATTTTCATCATGAAAAACATTTTATTAAATTGTACTTTATATAACAGTTATACTACAGGTCTGAAATTCCGAAAAAAATTTATCCCAGTGCTCTAATCGTATTTCTTTATTTTCGTATTTAATTTCGTAGCTATATTTTTTATCGTTGCTAACATTTGTTTAACGGTCACATGCAGTAAGAGCAACGTTTTCATCTCGCGAATAACGTTGCGCACGTCTTTTGAACGGTATAATTGTTTCGCTTAACGTTAAGAGCCTCGAATGGAATTGGATTCGTGTTTTCGTACACGCGAGTGTACGACAAAGCCGACAATCATGACGTATTGTAGCTGGAATTGTAATAGCGCACTCGGAACAAGCGAGCAACGAGAACGCGCGCGGTAACTCGTGCCGAAAGTATATTGTTTCCGGATGACGTCACAAATGGGACGCGGACCAGTTTTGCGAAACTCACACTGATGAGAATGCGCTACGCGCTGGGTTGGAGGAAGAAAAAAAATAGTCTCCCGGTTTCGTTGAACTTTTTATTTGTCTCCGTGCTCCTTCTCGGAAATATGTCATCCGGAAAATTCGTCGACGCGAGCGAAAAAAAAATCAATCATGGAAATTTCGTCGTCAATCTTACCTCGGACGTGCTCGAAATTTTATGACTTTCGGAAAGATATTCTGCAAATGCTCACCTGTAACAAAAATAAAAAATACGAATATTAAAGTTATGATATAATTAGTTTCAGTGCATTTATATTTATGTCAAAAAGTAAAATTTGTTTCAAGAGTTTAAAAAAATGTGAATGAATTTTTTTTTCTTTTAGTTTTAGAGAGTCTCGGAACCTTCTGTTGGGAAAACGTTGCGCGAGGTTGCGCGATACTACCTACCAAAATTGCAATCTCCGTGAGAGGCGAGGAAGGACGAAATTGCAATTCCCAACGAATTGTAGCGGGAAGCGACGTAGAGACGTCTCGCTTTCTCTTTTTCCTTCGCCCGTCTTTTTCTAAGGCCCGGTTTCTCTCTTTTTTCGTCTGAGCGCGCCCGAGCCTCGAGTCACAGTTTCAGGACGAGGAAAGCTCGTGCACGCTCCGAGTAGTCGAAAATTTCGTCCTGTGGGAGTAACGCGAGGAGAAACCGCGTTCGGTCGACTAGCGCAATGCACCAGTATCGTTCGCGGTTTCGGACTCGACGGCGCGAGGTTAATTTGATTTTTATCTCACGTAATATCCGGTCTGGCCCGTACCCCTTACCACGTGAAAATCTCTGCCCCGAGATCCACGATTCACCTCTCGCTGCAACTATTTTCAATCTTTACACGTATTTTAACTACAATTTCTCGCTTCGCTGATCGTCGAACTTTAAGGATACATTTTTTATCGCTCACTCACGCTACATGTAAATTACAAAATTTTTTCAAGTTTATAATATTGTAAACAGGAAGGCATTGAAAAATCAGATTTGAAGGTTAAATGAAATTTTTTTCTTTTTCTGTTGTATCTTGCGGGTGAAATTTTTATGAGAATTTTAATATTTTCCTCAAATACAATTTTGGCATTTGTTGGTCATAAAACCTTGAGTGTGCATTTTCATCTTACTCACATCAGATTTAAAAAAAATTTTTAGAGCTTGTAATTTTATAATCAGGCTGCAGCGATATTAAAGAATAAAATTCACGAGTGGAAAAAAAATTGAAGCCTCTATTTTGTAAGAGAATTTTATTATTTTCTTCGGATTCGATTATGAGGTTCGCTGGTCATCAAATTTCGAGGATGCACTTCTACCACTTACTCACGCTTCATCTAACTCCTCGGAGCTTGAAATTTCTCGATCGAACAAGGAGACTCGAGGATTGAATTCACGAGCTGAAGAGAGGCATTTCCTTTTTCGTTTCACGTGATACACACAAATTGTAAAAAGCATTACATAATTTTCTTCGATTTCAAAATTCGCTGATCGTCAAATTTTGATGTTGCATTTTTTTCTTTTTTGGACCCTAAACACAGAAATTTTCAAAGCTCGCAATTATTTGATAAGAAAAGAAAATAGTACTGTGGTAATAAATTCACGGAACTAAATATAAAAAAACATGAAAATTTTCTTTCGTGTATTTCATCCGCGAATAAAAAATATTGAAGAGAGTTTTCGCACGATTTTCTTCTCACATTCGATTTCAAGGTTCACAAGAAAACATAAAGATAAAAGTAAAGTAAAAATAGAATGAAAAATAAAATACCCTTCTCGATTTACCGGAAATGAAAACGATTCTGCGCTCTCTCATCGTCACTTCCCCGACGCTCTTCGTTTATTCTTTTCTTTCCGCGATCTCATTTTTCACTCAATTCAATTCACAAGTGTGCCGATCGTTACGGCGAATCGAGGATACCGGAAAAATAATGGGAATTTAAATTCGATCAAGTTTATACGGCTACGAATGACACGAGCGCTTCCTTCGCTCTTTTTTTCACGATGCTTTATTTTTATCCCCGAGGATCGCCTGAAAACAAATTCGACCTGTTTCTCACACGTTTCCCACTATATAACTGCATTTTTTTCCATTATTCGAGTCTGTAATTTTGTTATATGATTTCTGTGCTCGTGATCGCGAAATCCATAGCCAATCCGTGTAAGCACTGTTATGGATATTCGGAATACAAACCCCTTGTGATTTTGCCCAGCTTGCGGGCTTTGTAGCTACAATTATAACGCGCTCGGGAAGCGAGCGAGATAGAGAGGGGCGAGCGAAATTGGAGATTGCTTTCCTTGATAATAGCGCAGGTGCTGCTATCACTATTTACCGTACAAGCCAAACGGCAACGTGCAATTCCATCGGACCACACTCCTGCCTTCATTGTGCGTTGCGTTATTGTTTGTCTTACTATTTCGAGCCGTCCAAGACTGACGAATGTTCCCGCAGGAATATACACGAGCGCCACGAGTTTGTATTATCGCTCGGGTTAACCGCTTCTGACCTTATCGTTTAACTCATTTTTTTTCATGCACCAATCTGTATAATTTGCGTACCAAATTACAAACTACAATTCGTTTTCGAAGAAAAAAGAACAGTATTTATGAAGCAGAGAATTCTGCGGATTTGGATGATTTATCTAGTTTTTGATTCATTTTCAAAAATCTGGTCATTTGGAATTTGCAATATTTCAAACGTAGAAATCGGTATGGTCTCGATCAAGTTTCTTAATTGGCGTTGAATATTGCAAATGATAATGCTTTTTAAGAGAAAAATATACACAGTAATTATGAAACATAGAACCTTTGCAATTGCAATAACGATTCTAAAGACTTCTTGAATACTTTTTAAAATACCTGGTTAATAACATCAATTCCAACTCATTCAACTTATCAAAATAGTGTACAAACCGGTATATGAATTTACGGCTGGCTCTATGGTCATGTCCTGGCCAGACATACCATATATCTTCCATAAGGTACCTTACCAGGATCTGATACTAATTTCTAGTTCCGTCATATATATAGCGTTGCACAGTACTGATGAGGTTTGAAACCTTCTGGTTTCTTTAATTTACAATCGCACGTACTGGTTCCTGCCATAGTTAGTAGGCACTTACTAATCAAGTCTTTATCAGGTAACTCAACAGAACCTCATCAGGACCTGACAATAAGGTACTTGGTAAAGTGTAATAATGACTCTACTTGAAATTAGTACCAGGTCTTGATGACATACCTGATTAGTACCTGCGTACTAATCGTAGCACCCGGCAGTATCTGCAGTTAACAATTCGAGAAACTTGCAAGTTTCAAAGCTAAATTCTATTGAGACTCCAGAAGAACATATTTTACTCCAGGTTAAGAAAATTGCATTTGGGTAGTCCCATATTAATTTTGAGATGAATCCCTCAAAATGCAGTTTTTGATTAGGATCTTGGATAAAAGTATTCACGAGACACCGAAAGTAATGAGACGAAGTGACAGTTGAAAAATATAAGTTTCTCTCTCTCTCTCTCTCGCTCTCTTCTACTCAGCAATTCCCTTTGTTTTTCTGCGTGTGCTTGAATTTGTGTACGTGTCTAGTTGTATGTGTATATGTTACAATTCTCTCGGATTTGTGGCGTTGCGGATAAGCTCACTCATTCGCACACTTGCGAGGATACGGGGACACAGCATCGGCCCGGAATGTCTCGAGAGGCTTGCAGCCTCGAGATTGTACAGCCCGTACAACCGGAGGATCTGCTTTCTCCTCGGCGCTCAAGCTCTTGGGATTCTGAGGTTGAATTTATCGTCTTTGAGGAAACTGCGCGAAAACGAGCCAGGCATCCGAGACTGCTGGCGTATTGCACGTTCTTCAATCCTTTGTTCAAGTTTTGCCCCTTAATCTTTGATATCCAGCTATATTTTGTGATAATATTTTTCCTGATGAATCTACGGACTCTCAGTTTTGAGTGACTCTCGTCTCTCGACTTTAAATTTTAATTGTTTTATTTTCATTGTTATATTGTAATTTTTTTTTCGTCTCATTTTTCGAATCTCTGTCATATTTTATATGCCATTTATATCTTCACTTCATATACATTATAATAATCCTCATAATCACGCGAGCTTGCATCCCTCGACATAATAAATTCTGCATCTGTCTATATCACTTCGAATTTCCCAACAGACACAGACGTAAGCGTACAGCGTGAAAGGATCCGGATTGAATTCGGCATGTTCCGTCCCTTATTTGCGGGAAGATTAATTATTTATTGACAATCCGTCGAAAGATGACGTAAGACGGATGCGGATTAAGTCACAAGGTTGGATGGGGTATTTGAACGTATACAATCTACATGTACATACATACGGAATAAAATACCGGAAATTCAATAGAGAGATAGTAGATTCGGCAGAGCACACGAGGATCGGGCAAAAGCTCAGAAGCCGGCAAAGCACGCATCGAACTCCCGCTGCGCTCGGAGCCTGGAGTCAAGATTCCTGACGCATCGACCTCTCTCGTCTTGCCCAGCAGCAGATCGATCGCTCCTGCATACTCGACGCCTCCGTTTAAATTTCTCGAATCCAAGCTTTTACATACACCTATACATAACTTAACTATATATACATTTATACTCTATACCTCAAGAGCTCCGGTACACGTTTTGTGAGTTATATAAGTCCGAGGGTTCTTGATATCGCTTTTAAGAGCACAGCGTTCGCGAACTGCAAACGCTTTCACGAGCAAGCTGAAACGTACAAATAAAATGGTACTAAGAGGCGTGGTCACTGTTCAACGACCCTACACGGTTTTTCTACTTTTTCGCTTTTTCTCGATCCTTTTTTTTCTCCCTCGATTTGCAGGCAGGAGACTTAAATGCGTTAAGGACTGAGAGGACTTTCAACGAGAAGAGTACATACTGGGAAAGTTGTCGAAAAATTCCTTTCATTTGAAAAAAATGAAGTTGAAGGATGGATTTTACCTGTCGAGCTCGGCTGGTTATTATGTGAAATTCATCATCATACTTTTTTAGTACCGAGAGAAATATTGTATATCGCATTTTCAAATGCGCGTGTTATTCAATAGAGTCAGTCTTTACGGAGTACCAAAGATTTTTTTCAAGTGATACAGTATCACATGATTCAACGATATTTGTCATTGAAAGCTGCAAAATTTTTGAAATGATGGAAACATCGCATCTAATTTATCATGCAACGTTCAAATTTAATTCAGTAATTTTTGGGTCTAAAAGTACCAATAGATTGAATAAATTCAGATTAATAGAAATTATAAAATTTTCCGCTCAGCGGACAAAAACTTTTTGGTTTATGCACGAGTTTGAGGCCTGTGACCTAAAAAATCAAGATTGTTATTCTTCTAGTATGAATTTCTGGAATAAAGACTCGATTTGCCAGGGGCTCTGGATGGGTCGTCGTCCGAGAACCTTCAGGGGAAGCCTTATAGGCGGAAAAAGTGAGTAAGTGAGGGTATAATCTTTCTCGGGGAAGACCCAGCGGGACGCAATAGACGTCTGTCGTGTTCTTTGAGGTTCCAAGTGATCTTTTAGCACGAGAAAGCAACCAACTGGATATAGACATGCACGGAAACGAAGGAGTGAGAGAGAAACTGAAATTTTCTGGAATATTAAGAGGAGAGAAAAAGATATGAATATCAGGGGTGTCATTATTCGTCCCTATTTTTCTTCCGTCACATTTTTCCATCGTCCCCCACTATATCCGTTTTCTCATTATATGTTCCTCGTTTTTTTTCTTCACTCATTATACAACGAGCCTTGGCTATTTTCAAGATTGGAAATCCAGATTGGAGAAGAATGAAACAATCGAGAAAAGAAAAGTCGATAATTAAAATGATTGTTCATTGTCGAGATAAAAAACTTTGGAATATAAATATAAAAAATGTCAAAGATTATTATTCACGACTGTGAAAATGTCTCCGATCGATATTGTGCAAAGGAGCGCTTCGTGACTTTAATTCCGGACGGACGATTGAAGTGTAAACTTCTCGACAGGCTCTCCACTGCAGGAAATCAAGTCAAAGCGGTCGTCGGTCACGTTTCTCCCTCGGTTTGGAAGGGCATTTCTTACCCTTCCGCGCGCGGTCTTTCTCATACTCTCCCTCTTTGTCATTTCGCGTGGACACCACTCTTTAGCTTTGACCATTTTCAAAGTTACATTGTCAAGAAGACTGCTCTGGGAACTGCATTTCAATTCAATAACACGGAAATTCCATTACACGCATTAACATAATAAATGCTTGTGGGATAAAAAATTCTCTGGTTGACGACTTGACATCTTTGCATTGAAAAAAATGGATATAACAGAATTTTACCACACGTACACCTGAAAGTTATATTCGCTTGAACATCACTCTTATGCTTTGACCATTTTCAAAGTTACATAATCAAGAAAACTACTACAGCTTTGGAAACTGAATTTCCATTCAAAAACATGAAACTTCCATTACATGTATTAACATATGAAATGTCTTTAAAATAGAAATTCTGTATAGTGGCGATTCGGTAATTTTGCATCAAAGTGAATGCAAATGACGTGAACGAAATTATCATCATTAGTAAACTGAAATATATGAGCTTCACGTTTTTAGTAATGTGTATAAAAATTGTTAATAATTAATTCCCTTATAAAACAAAATTACAACATTTTCAGTAACGAATACGAGTTGTTTCAAAAATTTACAAATGCTAGAAATTCACTTTACGCTGATACTCGTCTCTGTTCCCTCAATTTTTCAGTTCATGAAAAATTCATTGTTTATACAGATTTCGGAACGGACGTCCGTCAGTCGCGATTTTCCGCAACGGAAACGGACGAGCGGTTTCAACTCCCGAGTGTGCATAGACCAATAATATTCGATGCTGTGAGAGAGAGAGAGAGGGATGATGAGAGGAAGAAAGATAGAAACAGAACGCGAGAGATGACGGCTTACCGGTAAATTGTTCAGTCGGCCGATTTGGAAATTTTATCCGGTTAAGCGTTGCTCGTTTTTCCTTCCACGATGGGGAGCTTCGTATTAATCACGTCGAGACGCCAGGCGGAGAATTTCCTGTTTACGCGCGTGTGTGTCGACTGTCACCGTGATTAAATGAGGCGTAAGGGTTTCCTGGCACGATACCCCTGACATAATCCACCCTTTCTCATCCTCCTTTTCCTCTCTCTCTCTCTCATCCCCTCGCCGCTCGTTCCGCCCTTGTCCCCAGACCCGATTCACGCTTCCTACACCATTGGGCAGTGGCCTGATTTCTATGCTCCGCTTGACACACACTGGACGCGTTAAGTGGGCTATAACCCGTGCACAAACCCATCAACAAGACAACACACGCTGTATGAATTGTAATTCGTGCCGCGCACACTTTTTCTCCGGCAGAACACAGATTATTGTCATACATGTCGATGAACAAACATCATATTACCTTTCTTCCTTTTATGGCATGAATTTATTCAAAACTCAGCTTTTCCGAACAGAACGTAATAAAACTTGATAGAGTTGAAGCAAGAGAGAGGAATTTGAATTTTATCGGCATGTACATTTTTGTCAGGTGTTTAATTGGTGTACTTTAGATTCATAAATTCTAGATTTAAGAACAAGAATAAAAAATTACATCTTTTGTTAAAGTCATGACGTATAGGGTTATTTTGCAGATTGAAAAGTTCTGTATCCAAAGTTCAACGACTTTTCATTTATGTACCAAATCACCTCAACTGATGTGGAATTGAATTTTTTTCTCAACTTTACTCCGAGTTTGAAAAATCCAATTTTGGCATAATCGACTCTGCCATTTGATGACTCGAAATAGAGGCAATTTTTGGACACTGTTTTTCGTTATTGTTCCGATGGTTAGAGTCAAGGATTAAGCAAAAACGAATGTCGAGGAAAAAATGGACAAAACACGATCTACCGGGAACGAGCTACCAGCGATTCGGGTTTATTTCACGTGACCGTTGGCGTAATTTTTTTGGTGATTTGTCATCTGGCGTTGGAGGTGCGCTCTGCCGGTAGCGTACATGTCCGAAAATTCCTCCGGGAGCCATAGCATCAAAAAATTCCGGAGCCTACAATCGCGGAGAGAGAAAGAGAGCGAGTGAGAGAGAAAAAAGCAGACGAAGCGCGACACGTGCAAATAAAACACACAAACACGTTTAGCCGGTGTGATAAACGAAAAACAAAAACAGGCTGAAAGAGTGAAAGGACTCTGCGAAAAAAGGAGAGAGATAGAGAGGAAAAAGAGACGGAGAGAGAGAGAGATTTTGTGACCAGTTTGATTAATTTCGTTGGGACCAAGGGTCGGGAATGGCCGGAAAAAAGTGGTCGATTCAGAGCCAAAATGCGATAACCTAACGAGTAAGCTGAGGACCAAAAGTGAACGGATCACCGGAGCAAAAGTTCTTGCGAGCCGGTCACCAATTTACGAAGCGGGGCAGAGTCTCGGAACAAATGGTGTGCGGCCCATCGGTGCACCATTCAAGATACCTTTTAATTACCGACTAGTTCACGGCTATCCAATCCCTTGGATTTATCGATAAAAAATTTCGGAGAAACATCGCGCGATAGCCGTTATCCCCATTCTCGGACGGAAATCGACTCTGAAAATTGCCAAACTCTCTCGATATCAGGTTCGTGAAAATCGCGAATGAAGTTTTGGTAAACAGAAAATTTTCCTTCCCTCTTTTTTGTTGCTTTTCTCCTTTTATCATCGTAACTTTTTCCGAGCACTCCGAGGAACTCCTAATCTTATTGAAATACAATGTCGTCATTCCGCTGTTTCGCCTTCGAGCTCGTTATAGAGAATGAGTAAGATAGGATTTCGCACTTTACTGGGTTGGAAATAAGGCGTAGGACTATCAGTCTCCTAAAAGGACTATTCTCTGACGTCATGGAATTTTCCATCATGCGATTTGAACTTTCGAGTTTGCCAAAGTTCTCGTTTCGACAGTGAAGAATCGTCTTCGTTGATAAACTTTTTTTACTAGAACAAACGCGAACTCTCTGTAATAAAAACTACACTAAATTTTATATTCCAAATAGCAGAATAGAATTCAAAATTGTAAATAAAATTTTTAGATCACAAATGTATTTTTTTTGTAGTCTTGAGTCTTCAATGAGCTTCGTATTCAAATAATTTCGCATGAAAAATTCCGTGCGAATCAATTTTCACTTCGATCGATCTTCTCGGCTCGTCTCCAGCCTTCGCTCATATTTGCTCGATATTCCGTCACCGAGGATGCATGACCATATATGCGTATGCCAATGCAGGCGTATTGCCCTCTGTTATATTACATTCCAGAAGACGTGCTTCAGCTCCAGCCCATATACCTGAGCATCCAGAAATTACACGACAGGTGTATATAGACTCGTGAATAAAGTGATCAATAAAACGACACTAATCCTCTTCAAAATTTCCGCTCGCGAAGAACACACGCGGACATTCGAATATAAATGAAATTTCGAAGAGATACGTGAACACTGAAATAAATGAAATTTCGACAAAAATATACGAAAAAAAATGAATAAAAATTTACTACGCAATATTTTTCCTCCGGTCCGCAAAAGTGTCCCTTTCTTTTATCGTAGGACGCAAAACGCCGGATGCATAAGTAGGACAGGGCGAAAAAAAGAAAGAATACGGACCACGTGTTTTGGGCATTCGTGAAACAAAATTCGTGAGCATCAACCGAGAGAGGGCAAAGGTCCAAGATCCGCGTGTGCTCGGTGTAGAGACCCCGTGTGCGCACGGAAAGCAATATATATGCAAAAGCATCGGAGACTCTCCGTGGAGTGCTATAGGAAACGGCGGTGTCAGAAGACTCGGATATACAGATACTCGATCCGGGACGATATAGTTCATCGCGCGCTGTGCATGCGGAGATCAGCGGAGAGAAAAAGCAGGAAGGAGAGGGATCGAAGCGAGTCTCCGCTTTTCTACACGGTCTAAGAGTGGAGAGACGAGAAACGGGAAAGGATCGTTCCAATTGATATTCCACTCAGGATATCCGAAAACCGGCGGGGATGTGACGATCGGAACCCGGCCGCGATCAGGCACCGTTGTTGGATTAGAATGAGAGATTTCCGAGAATGCGCGCCTCGGAAAGGAGGACGAGATGAAATTGAGTAAGAACGGAAGGATGAGAAGCAGCGAGGAGGAGACGGATAAAAGTACGGAGTTGGTAAAAAAGGAGAGGGAAAATGGATGAAAAGACTCGAGAAGGGAAAAAGCTTGCCGATTCAGCCCATTAATCGAGCCACATGCTCGTATCCTCGTCCTCGCGGTTGTTCTCTTTTACCGATCTTCGCAAAAATCGACTTTTCGGAATCCAGTCAAGTACGACTCTTTCCATTCTGGTCTTCGATCGCATAACCTTTAACATTTTCTTTTACTTCGTGACCCTACGCTCAATTCGGCGATGTGAGAGTAACTCCGTGTAAAAGATTGTCTTGACCAAGCTGGAAAATCTGGGAAAATGTGAGAAAAAAGTCCATTCGTGTTGGGAAACAGCGAGCAACGAAAAAAATTCCAACCGTGTTTTTTATTTTTCGGGAAATGTAATGTCTGAGTTGGTAAGGATAAAACTACTCGGTCAAATTTCACAAGCGCTTTTCTCTTAGCTTACATTTTTTTGTGAAAAATCGATGCTCGTTAATCTGCACCGAATTGCATTTTTTTATCTTCGCTCGTAATAGCGCGCTGCACCGCAATCTACAATCTATTTTCGTTTTTCTTTTGCATTTCCTGGGTGCTGAATAATTAGTATTCCACAAAAGTTTTCTGGAACGAGTCTTTTCTACGCTTAAATTTTTATTAAGGTAATTCGGTATAGTACGTGAAGATAATAAGAATTTTATAATATTTGAGAAGAATGTTCCGTAATACGAAATGTATGGGAATAAAATTTTCGGTTGATGTGATGAAAATGTGGAAAAAAACACCCTATATGTACATTCAAAAAAACATAAATTGCTTTTCCCACTAAATGATGTGGGAGTGATTCAACGACATGACGTCTGTCATTTTACCCAGTGAAAAAGACATATTTTTTTGTTAATGGAATGTGCAAACCAATTTTATTTTTTTGAAGTTACACAATCGCAATAAAAATAAAACGATTTTAATAAATTCATCACGATAGAATCTCGAACATTTTTCTCTGAGTGTCTGATTTACACGTTTTTAATTCGTTTTCATAATAAAAACCGTATTCAAATTCCTCGATATACTAATGTGTTCAATTTTTGACTATTAAAATTTGAAAAAAATTATTATCAACTCTAGCAAGTGAATATTTTTTTAAATTTTAAGTTAGAGAATGAAACACTTCTTATTTTTCTAGAAAAAAAATGTTTGAAAAAAGTATAAATGTGAAGGGATAGAGAAGAACGTCCAAAAAGTGCGACCGATGGAAAAACTCGAGAGTGCTATTGGCAGAGTAACTACTCCCTCGACTCATTCGGATTCAACGTCACGAACTCCCGAAATGCCTTCCGATTATATCCATCCACGAAAGTAGAATTCCAAAGTTCCGAATAAAACGGATTCATTGCCCCAGCTCGCCTCTTCTTGGGCTGAGATCCTTTTGAAAAATATATTATTTGTCACCGGGATAAAGAGCTCGAAAAATAAAATGAAAAGACATTTTTATCCGGGAGAAAATTTAAAGGGAAAATTCGCTGGTTGATTTTTTTACCCTCGCGGTCACGTATCGTCGATCAAGCTTTAAAATTTTGTGAATAAAGTGACCGCGAATCGATTTTCAATATACTAGTCTGAAAAATATATAAAACTGTAATTAATCTCATACTTCGCGAAAGCGTTGGAATTTAGCTTCGCGATCTGGGTGGAGACTCGACGAGTAACCACGACGAATCGGATTAAATATACCGGCCGATAAAAAAGTAAATAAAATTTGCGTAAACTCGCGATATTCGTATACTCGAAAAAAAAACGAAGATATCTTCTTTTCTGCTTTCGTAGGTTATCTGTCTCGAATTTAATATGAAACATTCGTGAGATTCCATGCGACTGCAAATTCCTGCTGACTTTTATTCCCTGAAAGATAAATCTTGTACAAGCTGCTCGAAATCTTTTCCATTCTTTTCATCTTTTTTCGTTCCTGGATAATATTTTCGCCAGTTTTGTTGAAACAAAGAACCAATCCCGTTGCTTTTAAAACGAAGTTTAAAATCAGAATGAGCGGAACACCGAAAAATCTTCATTGTGTTTTTATCTCGAATTTTTTTATCGAATTTAAAAAAATGGCCGCAATCTCCCGAATCCTGGGAGATTTACGTGGAGGGCTATCATTCGGAATGCACAAAAAGATAGAGAGGAAAATGAAAACCGGAAAAAAAACAGAGAATTTAAATTATAGCTGCAAGCTCGTGAGCCATCGAATAAAAGCTGTCATGCTGTCAATAGTTTTGTGGATCGTTTTGGTCTCTCGTAATCTAAATATATAATATATTGTGATTTTGAGTCGACGATTTTTCGAAAATACACGCAATTTTCGCAAATCCCGGAAGATTTGCGCGAAGGGCTATTATTCAAAATATTATTCAAAGCGTCAAAAAAACACGGAGCAAAATGAAAAACCCAAAGAAAAACAGAAAATTTAAATTGCAGTCGCAAGCTCGCGAGCTTTGAATAAAAGCCGCCAATTTTTTCAGCTCTGTAAGCCTCTCATGATCAAAATTCATAATCTTCTTTTATCACAAAATTCTAAACAATGCCACAATCTCCGAAACTCTGGAAAATTTTCATGAAAGGTCATCATTCAAAATAAATAAATATACCGAAGATACTGTATTCAGTATCTTCTATATCCGCGGAAGAATAACAAAAAAATTGAATTACGGACCCCAGCTCGAAATCACAAGCTGTCAATCCTTTTCAACCCTTTCAGCCTCTCATAATCAAAATTTATAATCATCTTTCTCGCTCTCTGGAGCGTCAATGCCTCTGTTTCGCTAAAATAAACCAATAGAATTACAAGGCCAATAGAATGACGATCGTAACCGCGGGTTACGAGGTCAGCGCAGTGAGGATTCTGCATGGAATTACAACCCTCGAAAATGGTGAATACCTCAACGGCTCATTGTCCGTGTGTTCCACGCGCCGTCCACCTCGATCGCAGGATAAAAATACTTCGCGGATAAAGGCACACGGATGGGCATTCGCGGATTTGCATACCTCCATACTTTGTTCAAGCTCTCTCTCCCTCTCTCTTTTCTCTCTCCCTCTCTGCTCTCTCGGAAGTGATAGAGCAACGTTTCGTCGATAGCCCAACCGGGATCGCATCGACGATACACCAGTTTTCACCCCTTTCTGCTGCGATACGTATACAAATTGTTTCGTCCTGATACGCGGCCGTATCTCTCTCGCGGAGCCGAGAAAATGGTCTAGTCGTGATCGTAAACATACCAGCTGAATATACATTCAAAATAACAGCTCACCAAGGACGAATTCAGAAATGGAAAAATTCTTTTTCGTTTCACAGCACGGAATGACAGACTTCGTCCTCTCTTTTGCTCTTTGAATAAAAAATATACGGAGATTGGAAATAAAAAGAAATCTTGGAAAAAAATGGAATGAAAGAGCATGGAAATATCCTGGGATCGTTTCGTCCTGATGAAATTTTGGATATCTGTCGTTAGAGCTGAACGATTTTTTCTCGTGTAGGAAAGCTGGCCTGATGGTTTTATGCTTTCGAGTAAGAGAGAATTTTATCCAATTTTTTTTTCTATTACATCAATGGTTTTCTCGTGACAGCTCGTGGAAATCGCGTTTCACGAGAAAAAGGAGAATTCCGTGTTACAGGGTAAATTTTTTTCAAATTAATTCCTCTTGAAAGGATGAGAGGTGAAGTGCCACAGAAATCCATTTAAATTTTGAAATTTTAGTTTTTCGAGCGAGAAAATTCGTAATTTCAGTGACATTTCGATTTATCCGTTTACCGAACCGATTGCAATTTAATGGACAAACAGCGGTGCAAAAATGTTGATCCACATATTTCGAAAAATTTTAATTTACCGATGGAGCATTTTTTCTCGTGTAGCAAGCTGGCCTGATGGGTTTTCGCGTTGCATAAGGGACAATTTTATCCAATTTTTTTCTGTTGCGTCAATAGATCTCACGTGAAAGCTTTTCTAAAATCGAATTTTTTCAATTGGACACTTTTTTTTGAATTACCTCCTTTTTCGAAAAGATCGATAAAATATTACAGAAAAATGAAATTGGAATTAAGAATTTCTAGTTTTTTTGGATCGGAAATACGTAATATCAACGAAATTTTGATTCATTCGTGTTCCGAGGCTGATTGAAATTTTAATGGGCAAACGGGAGCAGAAGTGTTGATCCATATATAAAACCAGGAAGAGAGTCGTTCAAATTACCAGCAAAAATCAGAACTCACTCGAGAAAACCAAAGGAGGCGAATAAACAAATTTTCTTTCAACCATTTTCAGCGAATGCAGAAAAAAAAGAATCCCCTGAGCACAGTGCAAATATTTGTCTACAATCTGCTCCGAACCTAAACACATTTTCTGCAGACTCGCATTTTCGCATAGACAAATATGTATGTAAACCGTGGTACGTAGAAAAATGGCAACGGCGTTCCGGCGTTGGGGCCGTGACTCGGAAGCATTGGAACGATAAAACGATGACGAGCGGGGAGAAAGAAAGAAAGAAAGAAAAAAAAACGAGAAACGAAGAGAGAGAGAGAGAGAGGAGAGGGGATGAGAGGAGCTTTCTCGTAACGGAGAAAAAAACGTATATAGACCGAGGATAGGAAAAATGTCGTTGTTACCCCATAGAAGTGAGTCGAGACGTGATGGGGAAGCTCCATAAAATGGTCTCATAAAATTCCAGCCATCTTCTTCGTCTTGACGTCTCAACATAGCGATTTTCAAAGTGCACGAAGACGCGAGGAGCCGGGAATATACACGAGCTCAAACACTCTCTCTATTTCATGTACATATTACATGGGGACACGTGGCGCGTTTCGCCAAAGTTAGCGTTCACACACGCACTCCCTTGTCCTCCATATCGCTCGTGTACTTACGTATGTATACATGTTCCCTCGTGTATCGAGCTCTCAATTCGCCTTCGTACCTCTCTCGGTATCGCTCCGGAAACGTGACGATACGCGGATTTCGCGAAACGTTTTTATAGCCTCATAACATTTTTTTTCCCAACGAGCTTAAAATAAGCGTGGCGAGGATGAAAGATTTTTTTACGTTGAATCCGGGATTGGGAGAGAAGGTTAATTGCTCGCCGGAGTCCCGTTAATCCCAGTGCACGTTTTCTTTTTCCTTTCTTCTTTTTTTTTTTTAATTCGAAAAGCGAGGACCGTGAAGAATTAAAACACTTGAGAAAGAGCGGACGTTCTTTGACTCTTTTATATACTTTCGTTGTTTCATTCCGAGCTTCCTGGTTACTGGAAAATAAACTCGAGAAACCACGGAGCAGGAAATTAAGTTTCTCATTAAGGGAGAAAAATTTTTTTATTTTAATTCGGTGAATGACGTTTCAATGGGAATTACGGAAAAAAGGGAATCGCGAGAGGAATATTCTGTGGAAATTCAATCTCTGGAGTTTCTTCCATATACTCTCGCGATTTGAATTCTCTCCGACAATGACCGAGAGTGTTCAACGAACTGTTTTTTTAAGCATCTCCAAGGATATCGGGGCGAGGCGAGCGAAGGAACTTCGAACCGAAATATCGCGAGATACCAAAATAGAGCTCTTTGGAGGAATTCTCTATGCAGGAAGAATTGAAAATATGAGAGAGGAGCTTTCAGGGAGAAAAGCACAGTTATCAGAGTGGAGAAAATCACGTTTGCCAAAACCACAGAAGCGGATAGAAATGAAAGTAACAAAGAGAGAGACGGAGACAGAGGACGAAGGAAATGAAGTTTGGAGAAATTTGAACTTCTCCCAAGGGGGTGAACTACCAAATTCACTCGTTGTTTTCAATTTTCAGTGGCTTATACGAGCCCGCTACCGGGGTCTTAACCAACTTTTGGCAACTGTACTCGTGTCGCCACAAATGTTATCGACGAGCACACGAGTAAAATTTCCTGCATGAAATACGCACTCGTAAAACACGCGAAAACTCATCGTAAATCCAGCAAAAAGTAAAAATGCCAGCATAGATTATGAAGCAATGTAATAAATTTTTAATAAAAAATCAGCAACGAATTCATCAACATTATTTCAATTTTTTATCGTCAAGTAATTTATTTTTTACTTTGATCATGAGTAAATTAAATTTTACCAAAAGACGAACCGGATAAAAAATGACAGGAATTTTCCTTCTCCTTTTGTGAATGTACATGTCAGTCATATTTTCCGAGAAAAGAGAAGTAAAATGTATGCAAGTGTTCCACTCATATTCATGTATACGATATTTTCCGGTTATTTTTCAAGTCGCTCCACCACTGGGGCACCGAAGCTTGTTTTTCCTCACGTTCGCGATGTAACTTGCTTTTTATCCGGAAGAATAGCGCTTAAAGATCGTGACTGTGAAAAAGGAGCGATAGGGGTGAAGGAGGGCTACACGCAAATGGAGAGGATGAGAGTGGCTAGAATTTTCCTCAACCTCGAACTTCCTCTTAACCCCCATTTGAATTTAAAAGAGAAATTCGAAGGCCAAATATGCGAGAGAGAAAAAAAAATGGCACGTCACGCTTCGTCACTCGTGAGGAAGTGTTCGAGACCTCGAACATTTTTTACAACCGAGTCGATGGCTTCGGATTTCACTGATGAGTAACGATCCCGACTTGCAAATTCGCTTGTATCATTTTTTAAGTCATCTCGCAGCCCCCATTCGTTTCTCCTCCTGACGGGCCGGCATCCTGATTTTATGAAGTGCACCTCGTAACGCCAGAGAACGCTCGGGACTCGTATAAACGGTGTGAGCTCTAGAAATAATCTAACGTTCTCACGTGCTAAGATTTATGTCCGCGAATGTAATAAGCGAGCCAGAGAGTAAAACGGCATTGTGAGCGCGGAGAGTATCGGTGAAAAAAGAAGAAAGTAGGAGAGGTAAAATATATAGCACAGATTCGAATGTGGAGAGGAGAAATCGAGAACGGTGAAAAACGCTATCCGGGAAAAACGTGAGTGCGAACGAGCGGAAACGAAACCACGGGAATCCCAAACGAGCTTTATCGTTCGGATACCGAATTCGGGGCATATAAAAAGAAATTACAATTTCAAATGCAATTCACCCTAGAAGGGTATGCACGTTGTCCGAAGTCCTGGGAAAAGCTCGAGCTTTTGTACGTGAGCGTTTGTATTTGAGCCCGAAGATGTGCAGGCACTGTGAAAAAGGATCATGGGGGTGACACCATAAAATTGGCATCGTGAAAATGGATGTAGGTGCTTTTTCCCGATATATACATATGTATATGTATAATGCATCCTGCGCGGAGAAACTTCCTCCCAAGAACCTAACCGAGAAGGAAACATATAAAAGAACGTGAAATCGGGCGAGAGGATCGATTGTTCGTCAGTCATTCGAGCTTTTATCGCCCTCGCGTTAACAGGATTAAAACTACGGAAAGAAAAATACTCTCCTCTCCTTTCCGTGTATTGTTTTTCGCAGGACGTTCCGCGGTCGAGCTTTTTCCCGAGATAAAGAGTTCGCGAGGAGGAGAAAAAAGAAACTGTTACGTTTTCCAAGATCTCGAATCTCAGATCCCATTGAAACTTGTTTGTCAACCGGACGAAACTGCGCTGTGGCTTGAAATGAAATCTTCTGATCCCGATGCGACGTTTTTTGTTCCTCTCCTTTCACCTGCTGAGAAAGTCCTTAGCGGAATGTCTCGTCGAGCTTTAAACAAGCCAATGCGAAACGCAGAATGAGAATACCCTCTTAAGATAATGAAACTAGTTTACGATTTGATGTAATTGGATTAAAGCAATTAACTGCGCTGCCTCTGTACCGAGGCACCATTCCGTACGGATGAATCGCACGGCGTCCCACATACATTGTCACTGCCTTTTACTCTCTCTCCGCTGTTGCGTGTATTCTGCTACAATAAAATAACTGAGTGGATGTTGCGAGAATTTTCGTTTGCTCTCTTGAAAAATGAAAAGTACTCTGTATCCTTTTTTGATAAAAATTACAAAGATTACTTAATTATAACTTTAATGTAAATGAGAATCATAATTTTAAAGTTTACATGAGAAAATTGTATGTAAAAAAGAAAGCCCGAAAAACAAAAAAATGTGGAAAACAGACATCGCTTTTTTGAGGACATTCTGCTACAAAATAACAGCCCAATTATGCTACGAGAATTTTCGTTTTTCTCGTGAAATGAGAAAGATTTTTATTCATTTTTTGATAAAAAAATGAGAGAGATTACTGATTATAAACCTAATTTTGTTTTCTGCAATATTTTCATGTTTTAAAAAAGATAAAAAATACTACAAAAGTTGACGTGCTTGTATTTTTTGAGATAATACAACGATAATTCAAAAATTTGACTTTTCGTACGAGAAAACTCAATAAATTATATTTTTGGAACACAAATTTTCAACCAAAATTGATTTGACATTTAATTTCCAGATTCACCGTTGACATTTCTATTTCTGCAATATTCATGTCTCGAAAGAAGATGAAAGCAATATTACAAAACGCCGTGTTTCTTCCGAGATATATACGTAACAGACACATCTGATTTTCCGATCAAGAGAAAACCCAACACGGCGGGTTCGCCTTAAGAAACGGATACGGACAGCGATCGTAGTCGGTTGCAAGGCGAAGCGCGGGAACACACCGTGAACGTTAAGTCAGAAGAGAGCGCAGAATTTATGGACGTTAGCCAAGTGAATGCGCAAAACATGAACGCTATCGCTGGCGCATCCCCTTCTGTGCTTCGGCTTTGTGTGTGCACCACGCAGATTTATCGCTCGATATGTGGGAGTTCCATGTTCCGTTTCGATCGGGCCACTTTAACAGCGAGAGATATTGCCGAGTACCAGAATATTCCCATAGCGCTTATATTTCCCCTCCCTCTCGCGAAACCAACTTTTTCTCGGTTATGAGAATGTCAAAAATTTGCATTTATACAAAAATATAAAAACTTTTGCTCACCATAAACCTCGAAAAATATAAAAAATTGCCCTTTTGCTTGAATTTGAATAAGTCTCTCTTTTTTTTCAATTGAAAGTAAAAAAGTCGTCCACTAGGCAGAAATGAAAAAATGAATTGCTCTTCGGTTGCAATTTTATACATTTCAAAACATTTCGTGTGAAAATATAAAATTTTCACATACTTTCACGGGTAGCTGATAAAAGTGATAATAATATTTTTGCGTAAAATTGACGAGAGCTCTCTCAAATGAAGAAAGAACAATTTTGAGTAATGCAGAGGGGAAAATATAGTAAATAGTTACACGATGGAGGCTGGAGTGAAGAAATAAACGGCGCGAAGCACGTGTAGCGTCATCAGGAGGGCTATTCGTAGGCGAGTCAGTGGAAGAGAGTGCGAAAATTACGGCGATCCCGGGGCCCCGGTGATAAGGTAATGACGCGCGCGGGGGCGTGTTTCTCCGCGCACATAACGCGCCCGGTAACACGCATGCAAATGAGAATTTCTGGTGTGCTTTACTGCCGTATTAGAGAACTCGCGTGGCTCCGGTGACGCCGAGATTCCCTCGGGATTCGTTTCTAAATGGTAAACGGGGGTCAGAGCGTGTGTTCGCGCCTCCATCCCTGTTCTCATAACACCCCAAAGGGGTATAACTATCGCCTGGTTACTATCTGCTTTACGTATTTATTTTTCTCGTGAACTTTAATCTCTCTCGGTTCATTCCTGATATAAAACAAATATTTCATCCTATTTTTTATTTGCTTAATTCTTTAAGTATAATTTATATTTTGTAAATATCAAGAGTCGCGGTAGAGACTCGAGGCAAGTACATTTTTCAAATATATCAAAATCGCCGAGCTGCCGCGACTATCTATACGCGAAGACAAACGGT
>JAPYYX010000692.1:0-56388 GCA_030522605.1 Cremastinae sp. B BG-2022a | reverse complement strand
GAACATGCTCGCCAAATTTTATCAAATTCTTATCATTTTTCAATTTCCTATGTGTTTAACATGCGATTGTAGATAAGTGGTATCGAAACCCCTTAAATTCTCACTTAAAAATTATTTTGTTATTTTGAATAAATCACAATATGTATCTCATAAATTTTTTTTATCCAGGAATTTAATATCGATCCGGTCTTCAAAATCTTGGAGGAATCTTGCGAAACATTCTTCATTCCGGTATAAGGATAAAGGATGAAGGAGAAAATACGTGCGCTGAAAAAAAAACTACAGGACGGCAAAGTGTAACTGACAACGATATTTTTCGTGGACTTTTGAGATTTCAACTACATCCTGCTTCTTCTGCCTTTTCTTTCGCGTCTCGGCTCAACTTCCTCGCTCTCCCGCTGTCCCGTGTTCTTACTGTTCGAGCCTGAATTATTAAGAAGAGGATATAGAAAGTTTTAAGGTTCCCGGAACAAAAGTTACACGGTTTTATTACCGAGTGGAAGTTCGTAAACTCATCGTGAATCGTAATGGGCTCGCTTGATATAACTTCAGCTGAGAGTTCGTCTAGTAAAATGTTTGCGTTTGAAAAGTATGCGCGAGTTTCTTACGGAATCCCGTTATCCTTCTGTATCGATCAATTTCGAACCTTTTTGCGGCCAATGTTTCATATATTTTAATCCTGTCTCGATACTGCTCTCGAGACAACAAGAAAACTTTCCGCGAAGTATAATGGAATTCTTAAAAATTATATAAATATTATATTGAACAGTGATACGAGGGTAGAAATTAATTACTCTCCGGTAAGAAAAGTACAGATACTTCGTCTACTCGAAATGACTTTCCATATTCACATTAACGCATTAGCGATTCTCTTTAAAAGATAATTTATAAGTATCCTATATCGTACGAAATCGAACGATGCTATATTCTCTGAAAATAAGTAATTTTCCAAGAAAACTAAAGAACCGAATTGTTGACTTTTGTGATGATTTTTTGTATTCAATATATTTTGGGGTTTAAAAGGTGTTTTTACTTATCTGTTTTCTTCAATGATGCAGTGCGAGGAGAAATAAAGTTTTGCTGATACGAATGAGGTTATTTTATTAATTTTATTGGATTTGTCTAAATATTTGTTTGCTCCGTTCGAGAGGAGAGAGAGAAAGAGTAATGTGTGATTCATGTGAATTTAAACCTTAAGCTAATTGTACAATTCTTCACATCGATTTCAGTATGAATCAATATTTGATCCTTCCTTAACTGCAGAGTTCATATAATTTTGATTCTATCTCGATATCGCTCCCAAGATACGAAAACTTTTAGCAAAGCAATAGAATTCTTAAAATTTTTTTAAAAATTAAAGTGAAATGATAAGAGCATAATAATTAATTACTCTCCTGTATGAAGTCACTTTTGATGTACTCAAAATGTCTTTTCATATTCACATTAACACATTCGTGATTCACTTTGACGCTAATTGCACAATTTTGACATCGATCTTAGTATCGATCAATATTTAACCTCATTTTAACTATAGAGTTCATAATAATTTTAATCCTGCCTCGACATCGCTCTCGAGATAAGAAAACTTTTTGCAAATCAAGAGAATTCTTAAAAATAATTGAAATACAATATTGACCAATGTGTGGAAATTAATTACAATCTCCAGTGTACGGAGAATGTGCACGCTGTCGTTTTTATCTCTCCAAAATGCCTGTTTATATTCACGTTAACGCGTTAGCGAGTCTCTTTGACGCGGATTGCGCAATTCTTGGCATCTGATTCCTCTCGCTTTTGATACGCGTATCTTTCGTCGCGCTTTTATCCCTTGCGCTCTTATCCCACATTTTTATTCTCTTTCAAGCCGGAGTACGAGCTTTTTAATAAATCTCCCGCGGGGTTCATGCGTATTTATTCCTAGACCTCCATCGTGAGGATATTACGCGAGGGGATATACGCGTATATATATATCTATATTTTTTTTCTACTCTCATTCTCGTAACTCGCATGGCAACGTTTTTCAAACGCACGCAAAAATTTATACGCGGGCGGCTACTTGCGAAGACGAGAAAAAAAGAGCAAAATTATTCCCCAAGTACGGATACGGGCTTGGTGTGGGTGGCAGAGACGACGTAACGCGACACGTTGGCTCGTTTTGCTTTTCTCGTTTCTCTCGATCGCGGAGTGCGGTTACATGGACCTTCTCAGCGATCTCACTGCGGCAAAACGAGACTGGCCGATCCAACGGGTGTCCTCGGATGGGGAAATCAAATCTACTCGAGACTCAAGTACATTCATTTTTCTCGCGAATCATAATTAATCAAATTTTATGATAATTTTATCTGTAAATTTGCAATTTTATCTGTAAAGTTGGAATATTGTAAATATATGTATATATAGTATACAAAAATGAATCTTTCACGTTTCCGAGAATGCTAGCTATAGAATTACAGTTCGTATTACGCTCTTGAAGGTCCAGAGCGATAAGTGCGTGACGCAGGACCGATCCTTTTTTGGTTTCTATAGTCCTTAGTTTTTAGTCTAGAAGAATATTTCGTTCGGTTAAGACGTACCTCTCAAAGTGCTCTAGAGTCAATAAAGAAGAAAGAAAAGAATATGTGTCTCACAGTGCATATGTCTACCATAACCGTATTCCTATCTCCTATACAAATTGATTAAAACCATCTAGAAAATTTAAGGATCAGAAAAGAAAAATCACAATTTATAAATCGAGCATTCGTCATATTTTAAAATGAATTTAACTCTCCCGCGTTGTTATTGAAAGTTAAAAAGGCAAGGTGTATTGTTGAAGAAAATCCTCTTTCGCAGGATGAAGTTGGATGGAAGAAAGAAGGAAAAATGTTGGGTTACTGGAGTACGGTTATAACGTAAGTGGATCAGAGGGCTTTTGTCCTCGCGTAGTTACGTGGCGCCCTCTTTCCTCCCCCGCTAATACCGGTGTGCCCCGATGCTAGGGCCAGTACGAACCGAGCTTTTATTTCCAATGGGAGAACCTGAGCAGTAGCAAGAGCAGCTGGCAGAGCTGAAGCGGTAGACCCGGCTTTAAATCCAATTAAAATTTACCTTTCCTCTCTCGCTCTCTTTCTCTCTCGCTCTTCCCCATCGAAACACTTTGTACTTATATATGATTCAGATATATCTCGTGCTTGCTTTTCTCCTACGTTTTCATTCCGCGCTCTCCCTTCCAGTCCGCACGCGCACAAAAGGCTCAGCTCGCGCCTTTTCGCCGAGTTCGTTTGTCCAAACCTTTGAGGTTCCATCCACTTGCCAACCAACTTTGCAACTCGGACTCAATTGGACTTCGCTTTGAGCGAGAATGGTGCACCGGCGCCGATTTCCATCCGTCCTGGATTGCTCGACTCGAAAAACGGAATTCGACGAACTCTCGATTTAGATATTGACCGAGTTTGTCTCACACCGTAGTCCAAAAATGACTCTCGACATTTATGCGCATCGGTCGAACGAAATGCAATGGAATAAAAATGGCACGAAAGATAGAAAATCGAGTAAGATATAAAAATGGTAAAAAATTGGAAATCGGATAACCCGGAAGTCTGCGGTATGAGGGGTAAAAAAGGGGGAAACGTTATTGTGCTGAATTAACCGGGAGCCGAGCTCGCCTGCTGGGATTATCGACGTCCGAGGTCTTGATCGAATTCGCTTTTATGGTACACAGGTTTTGTGTGCACAGACGAATACTGATACAGATACACGATAATACAGCCTCGGTACGCTGCCGTCATTATTCCTGATCGATGAATATTTCATGAAAACGCAAATGACCCGTGTTATTAGTGTTATGTGTATAGGACAGTTGGCTAGTCCATGCTGGATTCGGATATGTGGCCTCATGCGAGTTGTCCATTGTTGCCCGAAAATCGAGTCCCTGATTGGAATACGGGCACACGAATTGTCTCTATCTTTCTCCAATTCTGCTCGGAATTCCGTCACAACTGATTATTTATCCAGCGAGTCGTACACGCAAAGTATACTTGGATCCTTTCCAACTCCTGAAATTCTGTTCATTTTCCCGAAAATTTCAGGCGAATGCTGAAAATCCAAGGGAAAGCCATGCAAGTGGACAACTTCTGAGCCGCGTCCAAGTGGACAGTCTTGGTACGTATTCCGAGAAAGCTCTCTCCGAACTCGAACGAGAGACCATTTGCATAGTCCGCTTATGCATATGCATTGTCAACTTGACCAATCAGAGGAGCGACACAGCGCGTGTTACATTGTGCGTTCGCCTCTTGGTTTCTCTCTCAGATCAGAAGCTCTCGCTGGAAGGGTTCTCGGATCTTCTCTCTCCGCCTATTGCTTCCTCTGTCGCTCCTGTTGGTTCATTCGATTCTAACCACCCAGAAACACGAAGATGTCCCAGCAGACATCGGAGCCTCTACATGAAATTGGCTTCCACGGATATATTCGGGCTACATTTCCAAGGATCGCGGGGTTCGGCATGATAATTCTATTCGTATGATTGGAAATTACTAACTTACTCATCAAGAGCTCCGGCTATCCTTCCAATCTCCAGTTCGGTTCGTCTGGGAACTTCTGAAAAAGAGAAAACGGGTTTCGATTAACTCGCAAGTTCTAATGAGAGAGGTCGTTTAGAATTTTGGTAATTAAGACTGATTTCAGGAGGAAAAGGTCTCAAGGGTCTACCAAATTTCCTGCAGTCTCTACTTTAATTTCATTCCAGCATTTGGTATAAAAAACTGAGACACGTTTGTTACAGGATATAACTGGACACTGAACGTAGAAAGGGAATTCTGGCTTGGTCTGCGAGCACATCGGTTGGCCAGCCACCTGTGCGTGCCATGCGGGGCCAAGCCTTTCCTTCTTCCTTCCAGCCTGTTCTACGCTCTTCTTTGTCCCGAACAAGCGGACTCTTAGCTTTTGGCTAACCCGTTAATTGCCCAAACTATACGGAGGAAAGTTCCTTCGGCCGAGGTTGCTCGCTCCTAATGCTCACGATCCTGCGTTTCCGTTCGTGATCCTAGCCGAGAGGTGATCAACGGTCCGTGACTCTTTGGGCACCTGTCGGGAACAGGTGAAGCGTTCGGAACTCATTCTTTCCTCCTCGACCCGAAAGTCCTTTGGACACAGTCTGGCACGTGCCTGACACCGCGACCTCCTTTCATCCTTACCATCCTTATTCCTTTAAAACTTGGAACCTCTAATCGCAAATAAGCGGATTTGAGGTTGTTATATCCAAGTTTTCCTGGAGCTTAGGTAACAACCGTAATCCGAGACGAGGATCAGAACTCGGGACAAAGAAAAACTCAACGAACATGTTCATCATGCAGTAACGCATTTAAAACCACAGAACATACTTAGGAATTTCAGATAAGTTGGGGTATTTGATATTGGATCCTCAAAAGTGAAATTCGAAGTAGTCCCGACAAAGTCACTACGGCTTCGAACGTCAGAGAGCACTTGGGATCGCGTTAAATATAGTCGAGGTTCTGGTAACCATTCCCGAGCGAGCGATCATTCGGCGCATTCGGCCGTCTGATGTTTATTTCGAAAAGATACAAAAGCATGAACTCGCGTACACAGTTCGAGTCGTTTATAATAAAGGCAGAGCCGTGTTAGCGGGCAGGATGCTTTTTCTCGACAGTGCCATTGAACGCTTTGCTTTTCTCCGAGAAGCAACACCGTCTGTTTCCAGTCGAGATAAAGCAAAGCTCCTCCCCTCCTTTCTGGCCGCTTCGGAGAGGAGAAACATCAGCCTCCAGGACAAGCAGGGAGCTTGGAGAAGCAATAGAAGCCACCAAAGCCACCACTCCATCCTTCGGCACTCGAGGTAAAATTACATCCAGCCGGCTCTCAGCCTCTTTCTCTCTCCCTCCTTCTCCTCCTCCTCCACCTTCGCCTCCACGAGCTCTCTCAGCTCCGAGCGACTGTTCCCTCTTCTCTTCGTGTCCTGACGCTGCACCAGATTGTTGTCGTGCAAGTGCCACACTGCGAGTTGGTAATTTCATTAGCTTTGTTGATATTTCAACCGACTGAGCAATACCGAATATTATATTTTGTGTGTTGTTCCAGGCCTGGCACAATAAATAATTCAATTCGACTTGGATTCCGTCTGGTTTGGATTTACCTTAACGATACCCAATGACAATTGTTCCCAGGCTTGTCCGAGCTTTATTTATTCCCTCCGCTCCGGAGACTCGTCCATTGAAATATTTGAATTCCTTTTTAACCGAACGAGGACAAATTCTTTGATGACTCAATTAAGAGTCTAATGCATGCCGCATGGTATTGAAAAAATATCACGAAGCAAAACGGGATTTCACTCGTTGTGCAATATCGATATACGATCGTAAATTTAATGGGGAAAACATCCGTGAGATAATTATTGCATTTGCATAAAAGCGAGACATCTGAAATAAGCGAGAGAGGAAATAATAAAAAATGGTGGAAATCGCAGCTTAATGATACGTCACCCAGAATGCTTATATCGGGAGTACGCTTATTCGTTTTATTATTATTTTTTTACGCTATTTGTGTATACGTGTGAGCACAGAAGAGATTGCAGATTACGAACGTGCCAACGAGACAGTCGAGGCGAGTCGTCGATGACTCACGCCTGTCACGTAAAACGTTATGCACCACAATACCTTGATCACTGTCATTTGTCTTCCCATTTCAATTTCAGTATATACATCTATACAACAAAACGATATTCCTAACCGATTTAGTGACTAATATTACGATCCAAACCCTCATTGCTTCATCTCCATCGATTTGCTGTTACGCAATCTTTGTTATTGTACTCTACATTGAATTGGAAAATTGCTCAGTCCTCTCTCTCTTTATTTTTATAATTTTCTTATAATTTCTTAAATAATAAATTCCGAAAAATTAAAAATATAAAAAATGTTAATCAATCATTTTTATCGCGGTTTCGTTCGAAAATCAATTTATAACTTGATACACACTAATAATAACTCGAATGCTCGAGGAAAAAAATAAGAAAAATGAGAACGAGGAATGGGAAGAAAAATAGCGAGAGAAAAGTAGCGCAGAGTTGAATTACGGAGTTGCAACAGACAGGCTAGTTGCCCTTGGTAATGCACCCACATGTTACAATTATATTGTATGCAATCTCTCCTGCAGACGCAATATCGTCCACCGAGCACGTAATACCCCAGACGTAATCCCTCCTTGCCATTATATTATTTATTTATAAATATTTACTTATTATTCACGTCAAAATCGTCGACAATAATATATCGAAATGGACTTGCTCGCGCATGCACATACTTTATCCTTATTATTCATCGAATTAAAAAAAGTGAACCGATTCCCCGATCAGCCTTCGAAGATCGGGTTGGATTACGTCCACCTAGATAGACGGATAAATTTTGCTGCGAAATCTAATACCCTGCACATTCTTTTTTTCATGTTTGTTATTAGATTTCCGATACGATCTTTAGTATCGATTCTCTCGTCACTTTCCGCAACAATGACGCGTCCCACTCGCTTCGTGGCTTGGATATTAATTGTACGAATCACATTTTTCCACTTGCCCAAAGTCTTTGCGATTTTTTTTTATTTTCGCTCGCTTGCGTAATTTAGATAACGAGACGTAAATCCGTATTGAAAAATTACGGAGTTTTTTATCATCGACGATAACAGTCTTATCGGGAAAAAAAATAGTCACAGAGGTGAAATGTTTGGAAATTCGCGAGCAGCGAGCACGGGACGTCGAGATCGAGAATATGCTTCGAGCTATGCGGAGGCTTCATGAATCATTCGTGACTCGCGGGTCGCCACTTTTTAAAGCACCGCTAATGCGGAGGTTACCGATTAGGAAAAACTCTTGCGCAATCCCGTTGCCAGCGTCGGGGCATAGGAAAAAGTGAGAAAACCCGTGGAGCCACACCCAGTCCGATTTTAATTAAAATATCCTCGATAATTATAATTAATTGACAATAATAACCAGGACAATCCATTTGCAATAAAAGTAATGATAAATAATGGCAAATTCTGACCAGACGTGGGTCGAAGTCACGGGACTCTGAAAAAAATAGAATCGACAACCGTGATGAGATTACATCGGAGATTAATATTTCATGACAATTCTTCGTGTTTTGTCATCCGTGTGAATTCATCCATTACGAAAGAGGTCTCGACAATTGCATTCTAAAATATCGTTCGGAAAGATTTCAATCAATTTGTTTATCGTGATACACCCATCTTTTTGTGTTTATGTAATGATGACAATCGTAATAACAATAATAATAACAATAATAGTCACGATTGTTGCAATTACTCGGGACGCTGATTGCAATTATTGGTAATTGGATTTGCGCGGGAGTCAAATAAATTAGTATCGAGGTTTTATCCTCGTACTCTTCCCCGCAATTTTTTTTTTCGTTACCCAAATAGTGTAATTACACGAAAAAATAACAAGCAAGAAAATCGTTCGAAACGATCACTTGTTTTTCGTGAAATATCCATTCTTCTTTTTTAAACGGGGACTGTGGATATTCCGAAACTGAAAACGACGACTTTTCTGAATAGAGCCAGGGAGAGAGGAACGAGAGAAAAAAAGAATGCAATTAGCGCATTTTTCCATTATTCCGATTTCACGAATGCGCACCTAACTGAAACGTCATTCAAGATTTCTATCGTGTGGAGGTCGTTTTTTTTTCATTTCTTACCTCTTTTTTAATATTTTTCTTGCTCCGTACCGAATCGTTTTTCTCACGAACAACGGCCCGTGATTTTTTTGTCCTCCGGAGTTTTTGCCACTTGGCGGATATTTGTCAATGAACAAAAACGCGAAAACCCGTGCCGATGTGAAAAAAAAAGAAGAAAACAGCAACAGTGCACAATTCTTCGACCGATCAATAAGACACTTCCGCGCGGCGGCCTCGTGTGCGTGCGCGCAATTTTGTGAAACAGTAAAACGACTGTGAGAGATTGTGAGGCTTTATTATTCAAAGTTGGATATAATGACAACGTCAGAGGGAATAAACGGGAAGAAGGAAGAGAGGAAAGGCGAGTAAAGGAAGAGGAGGAGCAGGAGGAACATTATCCGTCGCTCTATGCTCGACGAAGCGATGCCTCGTTGCCACGAGCAATATAACGACGCTTCTGTTTTGTCATTTATCCCTACTGTGTACTATCCCACTAAGATATTCCGCTGTATTTCTATGCCACCGACATTTTTTATCCTAAAAAAAGAAGTAAACGGCAGGCGTGACTCGTTAATTGGAAGATTTTTCATAAAATGAAATCTCGAACATGATTTTTTCTTTCATTATTCGTGTAATAATGAATATAAATCATCAGTAATGATGACAATAATAGAAAATAATTTTTTTTGCGAGCTGAATAAATTTTTAAAAAATTTGTCTATTTTGTAGTTGTGACTAAAATGTGCGTTCCACGTCACCCAGTATATTACAGTTCATACTTTGTCTACATCATCGTTTCTGTGTCGGTTTCTTCAACGACTGAGATTTCCCCGCGGTGTGTTTCTCGTTACGTATGTCGAGAAACTCGTGAATCACTTGCCGCCTCCCGCACATTATCGTTTTTCCGTCAGTTATTTTTTCCTCCTTTTTTTATTGCGTTTCGTTTTTTTTTTCTGATGCTCGTCCGATTTCTTATCCTCTCGGCAGAACTTGTTCAGACCAATTTTTTCGAGATATTCCGCAATCTAATGCGGCTCTCTGAAACATTTACCTACAGATTTTTATTCGGAGGAACTTGTAAACACGATGATAAATTTGAAACAATAAACAGAGACCACTTTTCAGGTTTTGTTTGCCAGCGATGAAGCCAGTCGCTATATTTAATGGGGCAAAGAATTTTCCGAAGCTGACAACTTTTTATCTGTCACCGGGTTAATTCTCGACAGTGAAACTTTTTACGTGGATGGCCCGGGCTCTGTCGTGTTTTTTAAAGCTTTGTCAGCCCCCTCCGACACAATTCCACGCTAATGGCCCTTCCGTTTCGTTGTTATTGCGCGGTTATGTTTCGAAAATTTTCAATGAAATTCTCCATCCCGTCTCTATTCCGCCATCTATTCTCGATTTAACTCACTTCGCCTTTATTTGCGGTGAAAAATAAATGTTTACTCTCGCTTTTCCATCGAGCGATACGAATAAAAGTCGAGCAGTGACCACACTCTCGGGGCTGGAACGTATTTTTTTTTAATTGAGCGTGCCATTTTTTTTGTTTAACGTCTTCCGAATGAATGGCGGATTTAAGAGCGCGTACAATACGTTTAATCGTGCTAATCGCGACATTTAGTACTTTTGGCGACACTCGCCACGTTACGATTTCTCAACTATTTTTTGGCCGGGCGACAAAATTTTTCGGCAACTCCGTACCATCCCATAAATCTGTTTAAATTCTTAAACCACACATATCATGAGGATTATTGGCCATTCTCTCGAAATTCTGGCCAAGTTTTGCCTAGGTATGGAAAAAACGCAATAATTGCATTTTTCCTAAAAAAAATGTTCATTTTTTTTCGATATTCAGTTATATTTCGTTCAATTTATTCAATTTATTGCAATTTTTATTCTTCGATTTCGGTAAAAAATGAATATATTCAAAACACGATATATTTTCAATCGAGAGCAAACGTCAGACGAAATTTCTCGCTGAATAAAGTGCATGAACATTTATTTCCCACTAGACTGGAGATCGTAGAAAGAAAATATTTATTCCCTCACGAGAATAGCGAGACGAATTCAGACTGGATATGTGACTGCTTTTTCCTCTTACCCTTTCCATTTTGCTTTCTTCGCCCATCTCATTTCTATGTAGAATCTTGCTACGAACTTTTTTTTCCCATCTATATATCCGTGCTATGGCTGGAAATTGACGTTATTTTTTTCCACAGCCACACCTCTCTTCCGTTCTATTATGCCTTTCTCTTTTTTTCCCTTCCTCCCTTCCTCGCTGATGGAAAATGTCCACCTTCCTTCTCTTCATTTGTTCGTGTTTGGACGTCCGGACACGTGACGTTCTTCTCGTTTATTTCATTCTCTTTTACCTTCTGTTTACATATCGTTAGCGCCGAACCTGTCACACCTTTGTACGTCTTGTCGGTTCTTTTTCAGATCACGCGAGCCCTCATCTCACCTTTTTTATTATCTCTCCCTCCTCGACCCTCCATCTTTAATGTGATTATGTTCCGTCTGTTTGTGTTTATCTAATTCATCTCGTGTATCTCGTTTATCTCATTGTCATGGTTTTGTCTAGCGAGAATCGTGTTTTTTCGAAAATCACTCAAAGCGGAACGAGACAATTTTTCTCCGACTCGCAATTGTCAGATTAAAGAGACGAGGGAATAAAAAAAGTTGCAAACAGGAATACGTCGAGAATAACGAGGTGTATCGATTTGTAAAACGAGTTGAGATTTGTCTTTGGATGATTGCGAGTGAATAGAGACACCTACAAATTTCAAGAGTTTTATACTTGCAGAATAAATCGATCAGAGAGCGAAGCGTGTTCCGTTTAAGGAAAAACACGGTTAGTCGTTCGAGAACGATGTCGTTGTCTGCTCGGTGATGAGACAAAGGCGAGCTGCTTGCCGCTTGAATTATGAATGTCTCGTTTTGCGATTTGAATTCGTGCACGCTTTTCTTTGTATCAAAACGCTAGTGGTATCAAAACGCGCGAAGAAGAATACTTTTCTTCGGTGAAATCTTTCTCTTCAATTTTTTTTCGCTTCCTCCTTTCCATTCTCCTTCCTTCTATTCTTCATTTTCTTCTTCTTTTAATGCCTAGGTTATTTCAAAACGCGACTCGTGCCCAACGACGCCACTTATCGCCTTCGTGATATCGATTTCAGTATAGCGACTTTATCACCGATCTCCACCCCTCATAACCACCACCCCTGTAAATTTATTCCCTTCGTCCTCCCTTTTTCATCATTTTCATCCCCTTGCGCTCATTTTCTCGACAATTACAGTGCTTTTCATTATGAAACGTAATTTTAAAATTAAGATTGTCAAAAATATTCGAATAAATTTTTCTTTCATTAATCTGAGAAAAATATAAGTATGATGACATTTGAAATATTAAAATAATTTATCAAAAAACCATTTTTGACTCAATTTCATTTTTGAGTCAAAAACTCCAAAAAATAGTTTTAATAAACTCGCTACAAAATGTAGCAAATTTTTCTCTCAGTGTATGTAACTCGTGTACATTATTTTTTTTTCACAGCGACGAAACCATTCTCGGAGACGTGAAGTTCGCAATGTCCAAAGTTCGTTGATAGCCGGTAACGAAAGTGTATATTGAATCCTGGGAGGGAGGAAAATAGTCTCGGTGTTAAATGCATATAGAAAGGATGTGTATCAGGTTTGTGGCGAATGACCCAGGCAATTCTCGCGTAACATTTATCCGAGAGAGAGAGATCGGGTCTCTCTCCCTGTTCTTTCGGTTGGACAGTGGAGGCGTCTCGTGTATGCCGAGGCATTCGCGAAGATAGCGAGGAGCGAGACGACGAGCAGGGTGTATCGAGCGAGACGAAAACGAGAGAGAAATAAAAGAGAGAATGGAGAAAAGGATGAAGAAAAGAGAGGAGAGAGTAACCAGAGGCAACCTCGGAGTGAAGGGACAGGAGTACAGGCAGAACGGTAAAAGCATTTAGGTTTGCCAAGTCGTGGCGTAACGTGGTTAAGGGGTCATCAGCACGAAGGCGTAGTCGAGATAACGCCGGAGGGATTGGGGAGAGGGCAGCAAAAAAAAAAGGAAGAACCCGGTGAACAAGTGGAATGAGGAAAATAGAGAATAACGAGGGCAGCCAGGACCGTAAAGCAAAATGGTCATGCTACCAGATCCATGAGAAAGGGAGGAAAAAAGTTTCGCTCGAGTTAAAGAGAAAAAAAGGGGAGGACTCGAGTAAGGACTTTCTGAGTCAAGAAAGAGAACGATATAAAACGTGACGTAAGGGGATTTTCCAGTATTGCTATGACGAAAATCTTAAATCCTTTGTGAAATACTTCATCGAATTCCTGACCAACGTCATTCAGTGATGAACATATAAAATCAACAATTTGAAATTTAATTTTATTCGATAAAACTGGAATTAATGAAATTTTCGTGAATTTGGATAAAACTCGAATTTAATTTGCGAGGGTTATTTTTTATAGTTTCGTATCTCAATGCTTTCTCCTTGTTTGTTGCTTGTACGACACTTTTTTTTTCTTGGGTCTCGATTCTCGTCGGTAACAAATTTTATCATGTCCTCAGATTCGTCGTACGTTTTATATCTTTGTTCGCAGTTTGAGAATCCTCAGGATCTTTTACTGCGATCTCTGAGTATTTTTCTTCGACTCATTCTTTCGAGGGAGGGACGAGAGAGCTAAAGAGCGAGAGAGAGAGAGAGAGGGAAAAAGGATTCGCGACCTTTCTGCTCTCGTTTCTGTCTGTCCTTTAGTGCGATCCGCGTTTTGCTCGGAGCATTTCTTCCCGACACTCGAGGCCATATCCTCGTTTCGCTGCCACCATTTCCCTCAGTGTCATTCACGACAGAGCTCCGCACAATGCGTAACGACGAGCACCGCCGCGTATACGAGCCAGCCAAGGAAATGCCTTTTATTCGCTATCTCCAGCCAAAAAGCTCTCGCCCTCTCGGATAAACGAGAGTGATAATAATAAAGCGAAGTCCTTGCGTGCGAGCAAGATCACCGATTGATCCCCATTTTTTTTAACAAAAAAAAAATTCCTCCCTAAACATTCATCACCCCGAGAACGATCGATCATATTGGCAATTCGATCGCTTCGTGTCAAAGTACGAGATAAAAATACCCGAAAATAAAAGGAAAAATCCATGTGAAAAAGATTTGTGAAATCTCGAAGAGGTTCACTGCGATATATACTTGATCAACGAATTACGTTTTTCGGTATCCGGCCAAGCGGGATGAGCAAGACTAAACCTCGCCTCGTCCATTCGTTCTCGATCTTTTTTGCCCTCTCATTTCCCACGCTTTTGAGAGAAATCACGATCAAGACTCATTCCGAGTGTCGTGTACTATACACCGACTATTTTTCTCTCGAGACTTTTCCCTCTGTTTTTCTTCGGCGAGGAGTCTAATATACTGAGATTTTCGATTCCTCTAATCCCGTTGGACAGGAGAGGCTTTTTCGCGTCTTGTATAGACTCCCACATCTTTTCCTCTATTTTATCTCTCTCTTTTTTTCTATACTCTTCCCTTTCTCATCGCACAAAAGGCACGGTTGGTGAGAACGTTAATGCGAGTACAAAAAAAAAGCGAAGAGCGCGTCGAGGAGGCTGCGAAGGAGCTTCTCGTCTGAGACGCCAGACACGAGTCCTCCTCTCGTTTTCTTTCTCCTTTCCTCCTCCTCCCACGCCCGTGTGGTCTCTCACTTTTGGACGCGGAAGAAGCGGCCTGGCGCATCAGATCGATCGATTCGCTCCACTAGGTGCTCGAGTACCGGATACCGCGACCCTCACCCTCGCGGGTAACATTCTCAATAGCCTTGGAATTCGAAGAGAACGAAAAAAGAACGTGTACTTTAAAAAGTCTCTAATCCGTCTTATTACATTCTTCTATTTCAGGATCTTCATTTTTTACGAAGTTTTCAGTTTACTTATTGAGAAAAAATACATATGAAATTGATAAAAAATTACAATTCGGGTGACAAGATTGACACTTCAGAAAAATTACATCGTAACACAAACAAAAGTGGCTCGAAATTTTGACCGGACCCCACTATATGAATTTTCTATGGATTCTATTGTTGTAAATGAAAATGTTTATAAATTGTATTTGAATATAATTCGCAATCAATGCGTTCCGTTTTACAAAGATTAATAATTTTATGACTCGATATAATATTTGTTCTCAAGTAAAAGATTCGGAGGTTCGTCTCGGATATGTCGAATACGTTTGACGCCTCTCGAAAGAATGTCCGCTTCTCCCCGCTCGCGTTCTGACTTCGTGCTCGCTTTGCAACGAGCCCTTTGTTCTCGTGATGACGTCGTTGTTTACTAGCCTTTTCTCGGGAAAAGTGCACGCTCACACTATTTTTAATTGTTTATTGGAATATGGGATTAGTGTATCGTGAATTAAAAACAAAGGTTTAAGCAGAACAATCGTTTAAATATTCCGACTTGAAAGTTCGAGAGCTGTCGAAGGACTGACGAGAGAACGGAGTAGCCAAGAGTCGCACCCTCAGAACAAAGAAGGCCCCACATTTCCGTCTTTATTTCTCATATTATTTGTATATATTATTCTATGTAAACTGTGCTATCGACATTCGGGTTTTGGACCTCACTTATTCATTAATAATCATATAAAAATTATTATTTAATTTATTAGATTATTTTTGCATATTCCAATATCAGGTTTCATTGCACTCCTACACTATTTAAATAAAATTCTTGTAGATAATTTGAAAAGAAACGAAGAAAAAAGTTCACTCAGTTTTTCATCGGCGTGTTCTCGTCGAGAAATACGTATAATCGTCTTAGTCGTGAAAAAGCTGTTTCCGTTCAACCGCGCCCGCAGTAACGCTCATTTATAAACGCCTCGAGCTGCTGGGTTTGCTTGGATTACGCGTTTGTGCGCTCATCGTGGGCGTGCGTGTAAGCTCGAGTACACATGTTCGTCGGAGATCGTCGATGATGTCATTTCTCTGGGAGCAGAGCGCGCATAACCGAGCGACTAGCTCTCAAAGCGAGACTCATCGCTTGCACAAATTCTGCACTCGGCCAATCGGGAAAAAAAATATTCACTCGATCTAACCCCCTATGTCCATTTAACCCGCTTCAATTCCGGCATTTTTTCATATTCGTCATTGTTATCTCTCTCGTCAACGATGAACACGTCAATGTCGCGATCGACGTGGGCGAATAAATGCGATCTATGACACAAACAAAGTTCTTTCCTCGTCCCGTGCATCGGAGGATAGACGCTGCACCGAGAGCTTCCCGAGACCTCTGACATCCCGGGACATGTGAGTCAATATCGTCAGCACCCATGTGGGCAGATACGATCTTACGATTATTTAACTACCGTGAACAGATCTCAGCGATTTACTCCGCTTTTGTGATGAATCTTTGCGTCTCGTCATCGCTGACACCATGAAAAATCGGCTTACTTAAAGCGCAATTAAAATTAAAATTCAATTGACACTAATTTCTTTAAATTGTATCCATGACGAGTCTAGTTAGATAATCTTTAAATTTATTTAAATCAAAGATCGGAATATATCTTTGAAGTGATCATTCATCCGAGTGGATTGTAATTTTGAGTCGAGAATAGTTTCATGAACGTTTCAACGATTTCTTGGACCATTCTTCGAAGACCGCTGCGCGAGCGGGTCTGGGATTGCCAGACAGATCGACGACAAAGCTTGGGAAGACAAACGCTAATTATGGTCCGAGCGAGCGTGACATTAGAACGTGACAGTTTTGAATCGAGCGGATCCAATCGGCCGTGACAAATTATTCGATGCTCCCATTATCAAGGGGATAATAACGAGGAACGGGAATCGACCTTCCTCGGATACTTCAGGAACAAAAGAGAAACAGAGACGGCGGAGCCTCGGCATGGCCCAACTTCTGGGAGCGATGTAACGATCAAGGGAAATCGAGACTCGAAATAAACTCCCGTTCCGTCCAATCTTCTACGATTCCACTAATAAGAATCTAATTGTAATCGATGTTGAGGTCGCAATCGACCTGAAAAAAACGGATACTTATTTTCCTTCCGATCGCTCCTCAAGGTAAAATTTGGCTTGGGCAAACAGACGGACGTGAGCTGAGACCAAACTGCAATCCCTTCTGTTTCTTTTTCTCTGTCTTTTTCCTTTTTCCAACAAATCGGAAACACGAGAGAGGAAAAATATGTCCTCCTTCTTATACGAGGTATCGATCTGGCTTTCAGCATGTGGAACAAATGATGTCTCCAAGCTCTCCTTTTCCGGACGTGTTGTCCGATATACATTTGGCAGAATGGCCCACTATCGATCTGCTTGTTTTAGTAACCAATGAGGTCGCGCTAAAAACTGCTGACTTCAGATCTTTTTAATATTCTTGAGGACGTGAAATTTTTATCCTCAAAACTAATCGCTTGCGTAGATCACATCCGCATGAGCAATGAAAAAATGGTAAAATTAACGTGGACAATTGATTACCATTTGTGAATCGTTAGGTATGACATTTCTTTCCAGAATGCATTCAGGAGAATTTGGATTGGTATGTTGAGGACGTGAAATTTTATACCCACAAATTGAATTGTCTGCGTAGACCACATAAGGAATGCACAAAAATGGTAAAATTGAATTAGTGGATTAATTACTATTTAGGAATCATCGAGGATGACATTTCCAGTATGGATTTCACGAGAATTTGGAATGGCATACGCATTGAAGGTTGATACTTTTCGCATGAAATATTCGCGCGTCATCGACCAGTGGAAAGCCCGATGGGTCCATTATAATTTCAATGAATCCATGCAGTATCACAAATAAATCCTACACGAGAGATAGAGAGGGAAAGAGAGGATTTCCCTGTCTCGGCAACCATTTTGAAGCGAGCTTCACGCCTGGTAGGATTTGAATATCCAGATGGGATATTTCGAGCTCGATGAAAATAAATGGATCCATAAGCTTTTTATAAACGCGTTCGTACTTGTTCGCCCGGCGACCCGCTTCCACGGCTTCCCGAATTACCGGGTCCGAAAAGACTGCTTTATACCTATTAATTATTGCTCTATATCGAGGTATGTAATCACTACTTTCTCCTAACAAATCGAGGACATTCAGTTGATTTGTCTAATTTCGTTCAAATGTATTCAAAACCGTATACGCAAAAATTGACCCTGACACATTTGGATTATTCTTGGAATTAAATACACTTCCAAGAATATAATATTAAATAATCAATGGAAATTAAGAATGCATTGCGAGGAAAAGGGTCCTGCTACCGATTTTTCCAAATGAATAATGAATGACCATTCCAACACTAATAATTTACATTATTAGTCCCCACAGTGAATTCAATGTTGTTGAATGGCAATGAAGTAAGAATATAGTTGAATGAATCTTATCTTACATCAGTACCAACCTCATAGCATTCGAAATTATTTTAATTACATAGCCGATCTAAGATAAATTCAATCTGAAAGATAAGGAAATCGCATTGTTGCTATGTATAGTTAAGTAAAATATATAGGTCTAAATGGCATTTCGAAAAAGTAGAATTCGATGTGAACGGTTTATGGATATTCGATTGGGCTTTATTGTCTCAATCGGATGGAATTTGCGCGCATCGAGATCGAGGCTCGCCCGCTGTTCGGTCTCTGTCTTTCCGTTGCGAGAATCTGAGAGGTAAACGGCGGCGAGGGTGATGCTCTCCCATACATACGGTAGCTACGGGAATAACCGTTAGTTTTCGACGTGCCTGCACGTATAGCTTCGGCTCTCAGCGAGCCACACGGATAATACCGCCGACCCGAACCGTGGATTCGCTTCACGGATTCCAAACTGATACGCACACATGCTCCCTCGGCACGTGCCGCATCCTTTTCCCTTCCGCTTCCCTCTGAGCATATTTCACGATCGAATGTCCCAGGGTTCTGGCACCCAAAAACAAAATAACGCGAAATTACCTTGTATATGCATCCATGAATTGGCAATTTTTGAAAATAGCCATAAGGATAGTAATTTGAAGGATTATATCAAAATAGACTTAGTTTTCATTGATTTCATCGATCTACTATGGAATTAATCATTTTTTATGCGTAGGTCAAACATTTGCTGATTGACATTGACACGAGGATACTTTAGATCTCGTTATTCATGAAAAGAAATCAACCACCGATTGTATTGATCAGCTTCAATGATTTGTTCGAGATATTTGTCATTATAAGTTTTTTTCATATTACACGAAACGTTTTAATGCACAATTTGATATTTTAATTTCGTGTTTTCGAAAGGAAGATATATTTTCAGTTGACGTGGGAATTTTTTATTCCGAAGTACTTCTCGAGCAGGGATTATTTAAAACGTGACTGAGTGACGTGAATTACGACTCGTAACGACGAGGGTCGAGTGAGAATCCTCGAAAATGAACGAACGACATTCATATTCGCGGTGACGGGAAATTTGTGTTGGCATTAACGAAGCATTCGTCTATTTGATGATCAATGAGTTTATATTGGTGTATTTCGTGCCTACCGGAAGCAAATATATGTCTGCGGGGATTTCAACTATTATTGTTGAACGTAGCCTGATTTCATCGACTTTGGTGCTGCGAGATAAACACGATTATTTGATCAAATATTACGCCGGGCTGGATCCTATCGTTCGCAACACACTGCGCCAATCCGTACACACGATTGCCAATCAAACTCCCAATTAGACAATGAATTATTTCCCATTAGACGCGTTGAATATTCTAAGATATTAGCAAAAGCATTTACCTATTAATGAGCCCTACACATGATACATAATTGAAAAATTAAACCAAATCCCAAATTTGATTTAATCGTCTAAACGACTTCTGAGGCTGAATGTGAATTCTTTTCCAATTTATTTGGCGTTTATTGTTTTTGGGGAATTACAGTGTACATTACAAAGAGTCAATTGTAACGCACTGGAATACAGCAAGGGTCAAGTATATCATTCTCCACCCTCGAGCCGAATCCTTCTCTCGAATATGTGATGCACAATACAAATGGAGAAACCACATCCTTTGTGCAAACATATTCCACACCCATTTGCTAGGCTGGACGAATCTGCTCACGGTGATAACACAATAATTGATTTAACAGGGGCTCAAGTTTTACGAATAACACCAAAGCGTAAATAGCACGATGAAATTTGTTAATACATTCACTCTTGGTACTTATGACTTTGAAAAAATTCGTCGAAACCTCTGAGCCATTATTCTGATTGATTGCTGATTTTGGTTTTTGGTTTTGTGAACTGGGATGACATGGGGGCGGAGTTTAGCCGAATGGCGATGATGCAATAATGATCATAGTAATTATGGTTTTCTATCGACTCTGCACTGCAACACTAGTTTGATTTTTTGCCACCAGATGTCATATTGACTTTTGTCAAATTTCACTTTGATGTATGCGCTTGTCAATGTCGATCAGTAAATTTTTGGCATGTACACAGAAAAATGGTCAATTCCAAAATAGATCACTAAAATTAATGAAAAATGTCATATTTTTTTATAATTTCGTCAAGTTATGGTTCAAAAGAGTTTCAAGCACAAGATTGCGTTGTCGCAAAAAAAATTGATTAATCAATAATTCATATTTTCAATATTGCCAAATTTGCGAAAATCGTGACACGAAAATTTCACTCTAAAAGTAGAAAAAGTAAAAATGTCAAATTCAGTGACTACTGCGAATTGAATCGAGAAAATATTTCGAGTGCTCGCGTGAGAACGTTCTCATGATTTATGCATATTGTGTCTTTCTTTTGAGGCTGCACGAATCTGCACACCGATAACGCAATAATCGACTCGACACGATCTAAAGCTTTACGAATTATACCAAAACACAAATAGCATGACGAAATTTTATGATTCTTTTATTTTTCCTCGAACAGAAAGCAGAAAAATTGGTAAAATAAAATTGACAGCTCAATTGATATTTTCAATATGAATGTCAAATCTACGTGAAATTCGTGACACGAAAATTGCTCTCTAAAAGTAGAAACGTCAAATCGGATGCGTTCATCGAATAGTGTGAATTGAATGGAGGAAATATTTCTAGCGCGATTCTCGCGTGACAACGTCCTCATGATTTTTGCATACTCCTTGTCTTTTTTTTCCTCTTTTCTGGGTACGAGCCAAGATAGAAAAGTTGCTCAGGAGAGGAACTCGAATAGAAAAGAAGTGGCGAGTAATCGATTCGAAAGTTTCGATCTCTTTCGTCTCGTTTTTTTTTCTCCTTTTTTTCATCACGATCCAAATTGCTTCTATTATCGGTGAATTGATTGCACGGGGGATAAGGACAGGAGAGAACACTCGATGGTAAAAGAAGAATCGAGGGAGAATAAAAAATAGCGGAGAGTATAGAAATCGGGGGATGTATAACTGGAGACGACGAGTAACCGCATTTCTCGCCAATTCAGCGAATTACCAGGCTGACGTCAGCCTCACCGTCATACTCCACGCCTGACATAATTCGATTCAATTCGCTTAATTTTCGCGAAAATTACCAATCTTCCTGACTCTAGCCATCCCCCTTCACGACTTCATTTTGCATTTTATTTTTTCATTTTTTTTCACTGCTCCCAGGTTTGGATAAATTTTTTGAAACGTCATCGATTTTGCGTAATTGAAATTTTTTTTTTTATTCACGAAGGTTGAAAAATTTGTGTAAATTTTTATTCTTTCGGACTCACCTCTAAGATAAATTTGTTGGAAATACGTCTGGCGAAGCATTTTGGTCGTCTTTTTCCTCCGGGGTGAGAGAATGGGGGTTATGTGGGTGTGAGCGGATGAAGCGAAAAACGTGAAAAAAATGAACGGTTCGCGCCACTGGAAGCAACAGACGGAGCAATCCGAGGCGCAAACGATGCGAGGACGGAGACGCGGCGACGAATGAACGCGCCGAGCGACAGGTCTCCCACGCGCAATTCCCTCGGCGGATCGAAGATTCGATGAAGCCTGGACCCCCAAAAGACTTCAGAGAATGCCGAGACTCGAGTTCGAACGAGTTGAAAAATCCAACGAAATTTTTCCTCACCGTGAAAAAGAAGTACAAACGAGAAGAAGAAAAAAAAAGGAGCGAAATTATTTTCCTTTTACGATATCTCAAAGTTCTTCCTCGATTTCTTCTTCGCCCGAATCTGGCTTCCCTGTCAGCTCTTGTTTCCCTTTTCACCGAACTCGATCTCAAGTACAAACTCGTTACAATCTTTTTTTTAAGGTTTCGCTCTTCGATCGAAAAAATCTCGACTCCTTCCTTTTTTATGGTTTCGTTCGAATTCGAGGCACGATTTCTCGGAAATGTTTACTTCCGGTCTCGGTATATTCCACTTAAAACACGAACGAGTCGGTTAATTATTTTCTCTTTTTCATCGTACTCTTTTGTTGGCTCATTCAAAAATGGAAGTTTCAAAAATGCGTGAATTCGAACGTTACTCTTTTCCGTGTTTTGTTCCCTCAATATCGTTGTGAAGGATTCTTTTTTTCCCGTAATCCGAGATCTAACCTCCTTCGTGATTGCTATGTAAAAAAGTTTTCAGTTTTTTTTACGACGCCTCGTGGGGGCCACAGTCGAATAAATACCGAGAACGACACACGGAACGGGCGCACGTATATAACTTTCTCAGCTTTGTTGTTACTATTATCATTATATCGCCGTTCCGAGAATTATTTCGAACTTGGGCTAGAGCGTTTGACAGTTTGACTTTTCGTGGCCGTTCGTTGTTTGGGTTGTGCGTGCGCGCCGAAGAAAAAGAGCTCTCCTCTCTCCTCTTTTCTCTCTTCTTTCTATGCATTACGCAACCGCGTCGCCACAGAAAAGTCATTTCGAGAAAACGGGAATAATCTCTTCGCCGTATTAACGTTTTTTTTGTCCTCGATCGAGAAGGAAAAAAATTTCCGAGTGAGAAAGAGCTGGAGAGGAATCTTCCGATTTTCCGCGCGTTTGAAAAAATTGAAGAAGGAAACGGAAGAAAAGCGAAATGCCGTAACGGAGACAGAGACAAAGAGGACGATGCGCGCGCCAGCTCACGCACACACGGGCCCGTGTCTACCCGTTGAAACGAACGTGAACCCTCGACGAAACGTGACGGGGTCTCGTGTCACGTATTGTGCATTGTCTTTATGTTTCCTCACTCTTACTTCCTTCTTTGTAACATTAAATAACAGTCTTTCTGTTATGCTTTGTTTTTTTTTTTTAGTTTTTCAGTTTTTCTCTCGCCCGTCAGAATACGAATGTTTTTCTTTCCACCTCCTACTTTAGCTGTCACTCGTAGGTTATGTATTCTCGTTTCAAACAATATCGCCGGCTAATGCGTCCTCTCTCGCTCCGAAACTAAATTTTCACTTGTTTCGTGACTGTCCATTTTATTTTTACCAGGTAAAATAACTTTTTCGAAAAATAGATCGCGAGGTGTATTTTTACTCGTATGGATACTATCAACAGTTTATTCCATTGTCGATAACACACAAATACTTTATTTTTACTTTTCGAACTTGACAGATCCTCGATTCGAATGAAAATGAGATTAAAAAAATAAAAATATATTTTTTTTATCGCGCACGCGATTATTCGAGTGTTACAGAGTGCGGATCGAACGATTTTTAATTTACCCCGCGGCGGGGTTGAATTTTTTTTGTACTGTTTCGTTCTCACTTACTTCGTTCGCGAGTCCTCCGGCCAGTTCGGCTCTTTAAATGCAACTGTGGCTCGTCGTCGGGTTCCGTGCGAAGGTAGAGATAGAGGAGAGAACGCTGATCGGTACACGGTGAGAGAAGCGAGGAGACTTCCCCTCCCACGCCTCCCGGCCTTCCCGAGGGGAAAAGGCCACTAAGGGTCGGATGGGATCGGTGGGCTTCGCGAAAGCTCGGCTCTCTCTCGTCGATATGCTCGTAGGACACGGCTGTCTCCACGCACACGCATGTACTCGCTCCCCGACGCCCCCGCCGTCGAGTAAAAATCCTTTCGAGTCCGTGTGCGTGCGATATAACGTTCGAGCGGTCTACGCGCAGTCTAAATCGTGAGAAGCAGAGGGGCGCGGAACGAGAGCGCGGGGAATGGATCATCCGCCTGGCCGTTACGCGGCTCTGCTCGCCGGAGAGCGCACACTCGCGCACGGCTCACGGACGGGAACGCTGTGCGCCGAAGACGCGCGCAGGCGCGCTCGTCGCTCGGAAAAAATAAGCTAGTGGGGCAAGCGCGCAGGCGTACGAGTGGAGAAACAAAATGGCAGTGATTGGCAACTCAGCGAGACGTCGAAACGGAGCCAGCTCTTTCTTCGCGATGGAGTATGCCGGTGAAAAGAGATTCCCGGGTGCCAATGAGTGTACGATTCTCTGCGTTTCCGAAGAGATCCATTGGTCACGGAGCAGCGGGGATATACCATGCGGTGAGTGACGTGCGAAGCGTTCTACATGCACGGTAAACTATCGCTGTTTTCTTCCAATCGTTAAACAGTCTCGCTAATCACAAACAGGGTTGTGAAAGAGTCATTTTGACGTCAGGAGCCTTTTTTTATTTATCCTCCCGATCTCTATTTTTCCTCCATACGTTTTTTTTGTTTTCCTCCATTTTTATCAGAATCGATGAGCAGCTCACATTTGACAGAATGTACATGAAAAATAGATGCGTCTCGTCCATCCGTTAACAATACCGCCAACCGCAAAATGATCAACCCTATTTATTGACGGAACAGAGCTTATCTGTACGAGCATTAGCGGGGACTCCCCGGATGCGTCGTTACTCACGGGTGGCTCACTGCCACACATTCAACGTGACTCGTGGTGCGCATCGATGGATAGAAGGATTCGCGATGAGACGTGCAATTCGGTGAGTCCGAATACTTTTGCTGCACGATGAAAAGTCAGAGTATGTAGGTGACGGATGCGAAGTGGGGACGATTCTCGAACAGGGTTAGAGCCTGGCTGGAGTCTAGTTGAACAAAGCCGGGGTGGCGAAATAAGCGAACGGGTGGTGGGAGTCGAGCGGCGGCGGAGGGGGGGGGGGGGGGGACGCGCTGAAGACGCGTTGGTATTGAGGCGTCGTAGAGGGGGCCGCGGGGGGGCGGATAATACGTTAGAGTCGCGGGAAAAGGCGCGAGAGAGACGGAGATAGGAAGCGCGCATAGACCGAACGGGTAGAGCCGCGGAGAAAAAGAGACGCGTTACGGAGAAACGATCATATGGCGCTCGAAACTCCGAACGGGGATGTCTTATGTCATTCGCTTTACGGCTCTTGAACGCGTGCTCCGGCTAACCGGCTCTTCCACCTATTTTTTATTTGCCAACTAACGAAAGAGAATCGATTCCGTACTTTCGTCCTATTCTCATTTTTTTTTTCAATCGCACGATAGAGGTCGCGCTTTTTCGAGTATTTATCGACACTCTTAGCGCCCCGTTGAGCTGAAAAAGTCTCGCGTGACTCACGTCTGGACCGAATTTTTTTTTTTTTGCGTGAAAGAAATTTTGGCGACGCAGCCGAATAAAGGATCTCTGTGTTTACACCGGTGTTTAGACTGGCGCGAAGCGTGCCTTTTTTCAGTTAACACTCTCATCAAGCCACAAATCTTTCGCACTATAATTTACGCGATGTTTACCGAGCGATATATGAGCACGAACCTTTCGGGCATTTTTTGAACAATTACCAAACAAGCCGTGTTCGTTTTTTGTCTCTCTCTCTCTCTTCTCTGTTTCCTTAACTTTCGCGTTCCGACTCCTCTGACATATTTATAAACGTAAACAGGCTCAAATATTTATCAAACTTCCGCCATCTTGCCCGCCCTGAGCAAACCTCGTTTTTTTTGCTTCTCCCTTTTATTTCTCCCCGATTCTTCGACCCACTTGAATCTCGACTCATTATCGATTTACTCCATTAACGCGTCCCGCATTTGGCCTGTATAATTTACGAATTGAACGACGACAATGCTCGCGTGCCAAGCGACGTCTCGTGCCTTCGCTCCCACTTTGCTCGCGCACACACGCGCCAATATATACTCCATAAGATAATTCCTTGCCGGCTCGAACCCCTCAAATTTCGAGTGCCCGCATTACGAGGCAAGGTTAACGTCCACGCACCAGTTCAGCGCTATTTCTTGTGTTTATTTTTTTTTTTACTATTCACATTCTGTTTTCGTACTAGCAATCGAAGGAAAATAATTACAACGATTGACAATTTGTCTAGGGAAAAACATTTTTATCGAATTACTTTCTTTTATTAAATTATCAAGTCGAGTTTTATTTAAAATTTGAAATTTTCTGTGCATTTATGATGAAAAATTTTATATAAAAATTTTCTTTTTTATTGTATTTAGTTAAATAATGTTTTCAATTTTTATTTTTTTTCGGAAAACAAAATTTTCTTGCCCAATTTACTGTACGAAATGAGCAAAAATTGAATTTTGGATTATTTTCTATTTTCTTATTATTGAATCTTTTTACCGAAATTTTTTTTGGTAATTTATTATGAAAAGGGTATATCATCCTTTCAATTTTTATCTCTTTCTCCGGAAAAGAAAAATTACTCGCCCAAGTCTCAGCGCAAGATAAGCGCAAATTGAAAATTTCTTTTTTTTTATTTTCTAACAACGATTGAATTTTGAATCAGTGAACCGCGTAATCCGTGTGAATGGAGCAGACTTAACTTTTGAGCATCGAACGTTTCCACGAATGAGTGAATACTGCGGATGCGATCGAACGAGCAATTTTTTCCCATTTTTTATACTCCCGGGTCGCATTTGGTTAAAAAGAACCGGTGTCTCATTAATTAAATGATTTTGTTCCGTGGTGAAAATCAATTATGAAAATTTCATTCTTCCCCCTTTCAGCGTTTAATAAATGAGGTTAAAAATAGGATTTTTATTTTTCGTCGCTCGTGTGCCTTTCGTTTTCTCGATTTTTATTTCATGAAGAGAGAATGCAATGGAGCCCGGGTGTGGGAGGAAAATGAAAACGATGACGTAACAAGCGAGACGAAGAACGAATTGAGGAAAGGAGAGGTAAAAATGGGATGCGAGAGGGACGAGGGAGGACGAAATATTCTTTGTGAAGGGATTTGAGAGGCGAGCGAACGACGAAGAGGTTGTTGACTCCCTCATCGGGAGAGAAGGGCCACCCCTCGAACCACGAAAAGCTTGAAAAGTCCAAAAGCTTTTGAGGATGAGATACGAAAGGGAGAAGGGGACAGAGCCGGAGGAAATGAAGACAGGAAAAGGAAAAACGATGAAGAGAACTTTTTTTCGTGTTTTACGTAAAATCGAGCAAACTTTTATTTTTATAATACGAAATATATTGAATTTTCGTCCGAGTCTCTTAAAATTGCATAAAAAAATGATATTCACCCCTTCGAGACAATTAAAACACATTTATACCGAGTTTGATTACAGTTTATTGCGTCATCAGTGTGGACTAATTTTTGACACGATTACAATAGAAATTTTAGCACATATGAGACGTATCCGCATAGGAGAAATATTCTCGGGTATTGTACACGATATGGCGAAAGCCTCCGGGATCCGAGAGTTGAGCTGTGGCACAGATTGGATTATACGATGAAATATTTCACGTTGGATAACACCCTATCCCTGTTTTTCCCTCTTTCAGGCTTTCCAAAATCTCTCTCGCATCGTACACATATAAAGTTCACGTCACGAAATAATTATTCTGTCCGAAATCGCTCTGGTTCGGGTATTAATTCGATCAGGACGTTCTTACGAAACTTCTTTTTCGATAATTACATTTTATCAGAAAAGTACGTAATATCGATATAAGCATGAGCAACCGGGCTGATGACTCATGACACGAAAGAAATTAGATTAAAATATCATTCTGAGGATAATAACAAGTTATTTTTGTATTCCATGCGTATGAAAAAACTCGTATCGATCGATGGGGGACGACTATTAATTCATCATCCGAATGAAAATAAACCATGAACAAAACAATTTTTCGTTCGAGTTTTTTCGGTACGGATTAAAATGAGTATTATCGGAAAAAAAATTTATTTTCGTTGAAAAAATGTAAGTATAAAAGACGAAGAACGTGAAGTACGGTTATTCACCTCAAAAAGAAGTTTTTTTTTTTTCGAGAGCAGAGAGCAAATGGAGAATATCTCCGGAATATCATTCAAGTCCAGCCAAATGGATCCATAAAAGAAGGTTAAGTCTCAATCCCCGTATTTATTCATTCTTTCGATTTGGCAGCACGGGATCCAGCTCTTTCACGCGAGCGATTTAAGCATTTTTTTCGCTTTTATAATTTTTTCCTATCCCATTGAGGCAGGAAGTAACGGCTAGGGGAATGAGCAATAGCGCTCCATTGCCGTCAGCCATTTCGCGCGCCGGAACGTACGGCAAGATGGCGGCCGGCTCGGGCGCGGGAGGGAGGGGAAATGCTTCCTTGCAGGAGGAAATGGTGGATGGAGGTTAGGAAATGTGGAAAGGGCCAATGCATTACGGACCGTTGAACGATGGATCGTGTCCAATTGGCTCGGATCAATTTAAGAGCTTGCTCCCAGCATCGCCACTATCGATTTGAATTTTCTTGCGATTCCTTATACCCTCCTCTCACCATGTGCACCATCATCCTTCTTTCCTCATCGCATTTCTTCTCCTTCATCTCCCCCATACGTAACTAACTCTTATTTCCTCGCTCACGCCACTTTTCCAACCTTTGCGATCCGACTTCTCGCCACTTTGCAGACCCGATTCAACTTCAACGCACTGCCGAACCTAATCTTTTTTCCTTCAGAAAACCGTCCGAGTCGTCTTTTTCCTCTCAACTTCCTTCAATCCTTCCTTTTCCCTATTTCAACGTCTCTCTTGTTTTCGACGTGTTTCTACCCCCGCGTATATTCCCATCTTTCTACGTACTCTCGAATCTAGTATTCAATTCAGGAAATCTACGAGATGGAAATTTTCCTTATACAGCGAAAGGTTCCTCTCGTATGATTTTTTTTTTGAAAATTTTTACAGTTACGTGTTAATAATTTTTCTCATGTATTCAAATACGATATTTGTTATATTATTTCTAATTTTCGTTTAAGCTTGGGACAGTGAGTGAAAATATTTTTAGTCCGGAAATAATTAAAATTTTTTAAGAAAGTGTTTTTTCATCAAATATGTCGAGAGCTCGAGAGTTTTTTAGACTGTCAACTTGAGTAAGAATATTTTTCTCTCTTATAATTTTTTATTATTAGGATATTTTTAAAAATACGATTATAGTTGAAATTCTATTTTTCACACTATTTTATTATTTTAATTTAAACTTTTGACGCAATAAGTGAAAATATTTTTAGCCCGGAAGATAATTAACATTTTTTAAGAATGTGTTTTTTTCACGAACTGTCAAGAGGTCGCGCGTTTTTCAGGCTGCAGTTGAGTAAGAAAATTTTTAGCGGAAAATGAGTTAGAAGTGAGGTTGAGAACTAGCGAGACAAGACAATGGGAGTGAAGAAGGCCGTGAGAGTGTAAGGAGGGAGGCCAGCGAGGGAATATAGACTGCACAGAAGAAGAATATGAGAAAGAGGGAAAGAGCAGGGAGAAGGGTCGGAAAGCTGACTCCAGACGGGCCAAGATTTCATCCTCATCCCCTTTGTCGTCGCGCCATTCCTGACAACTCCGTCGGAGCCAGCTTCTCTTCGCCTGGCGAGCACGCTATCCCACTCCAGCCGGTTTTCCACCCTTCTTCCTCCTCTTTCTTCTCTTCTCTCTCCGTCCTCTTCCTCCTCCTCCTCCTCCTCGCGTTCTTCTCTTATTCTCCACCGAGTCGACTATCGTCTCGCGTTTCGACGCGTGAATCCCGAATTACGTCAGACAGGGAGAGCTTTCGAGACAAGAAGAAAATGGGTCTTGAATCGAATGCTAATTTCGTGTCTCGCACCACATCAGCCTCTCCCTCATCTCGCTTCTTTCTATCATTTACCCTCTTTTTCTGCCTCGTGCCCGACTCTGATTCGTTCGCTCTCTTTGAATTGTTATCTTCATGAATAATATTACACACCGAATTTCTTGTTAACATTTTTTATCATGCAATAAATTGTTAAAGGGGATGTAATTTGTTTTTCGAAAGAGCCTTTAGCCTTGGAGGGGAGGAAAAGTCGAATTTGTATTGTCGCATGAATCAGAATTACGACTGCATTCGGGATTGGAGATATCTTCGAAATGATTTCGGTCCGCGATGAATGGAAGGAGGTTAAATCGGGAAGTGACGATTCCGCCAAAGCTTCCAATTACAAAAATTTATTCACGTTAAAGGGGACGCGAGAGGACGAAGAATAGAGAATAATTGTAACTGACTGGAAAGAGGCGTCGATGGATCGCAAAAGAGCGGAGAAAAGAAGCAAAAGCGAGGATGGAGAAATGGAACGAAGTAGAATCAGGCGCGAATAAGAGGATACGGAAAAGTGGAATAGGGAGGAAATAGGATTCCATTTGCGTTTAATCGGAAGTGCTACCAGCCCGGTAGCTCTTTTCTCTGGACACTTTCCCCCGTTTTGTTATCCCGTTTCTCTTAACTGTGAGCAGGTGTCCACTTTCGTCCAGTCTTCCAAGCGAACATTTAAACAAATTTGTTCCCCCATCCTTCAAAATATACATAAATAAATATGCATGTATTTGTTTTCGATACAGCTGTCCCTGGCCAATTTTCCTCCAGCAGCACAAATCAATAATGACCTAAATAATCATTAATAATATGCAAATAATCAATGATTTTCACATCACGTCCTCTGTGCTGATTTCTTCTCTAAAGCATATTCATCAATAACGATAAATAATTAATAATAATTGGAATAATCCATAAGTTTGACCTCACGTACAGCGGATCCTCACGGACTGACTTTCGGTCATTTTACTGTCGCACCGCCATTTTCTCGAGTCCAACATCCAAACGTTGAATTGGTTTTAACTGATTCACTACGAAAACGCGCGCAGTGGTGAATTTCCATTTAGTCACTGTTTTTCATTGTTTAGAATTCAAGGGGAATAGCGATTCGAAAATGCTGCTGGTCGAAATCCTCGCTCGCCATTTTCATATTCAAAATAATTCCGAGCACGTACTCTACGGCGCCGCTGTTTATGAAGGAGTTTGCTGCGTAGTGCGCGAACCGTTCGTATATACGTGTACACATATACCTCTCGTTTCGCTCTTTCCTGCTCGCAATTTGGACGTTTACCTGCATTACGCACCCGCGACTAACCAGTCTCGGATGGAGCTCTTTTTTTTTCCATCGGATCTTTCATTTTCGTTATTTTTAATGTAACATTTTGTGGAAGATGTCATGAATAAGTATGAAAGATTTTTCAATTTTAACTTCAAATTTCGGTCAAAATTTAAAAAAATGTCTAGGAATTTAAAAATGATGCAGTATTTTTTTAGTAATTATTTGTACAATTTATAAAAATTTGAACGCTTAAATATCGTTGCATTTCCAATGAGCTTTTCTGTGTATTTTTTCAAAGGAGTTAAAAAATATGTACACCCAACGTTTTAGGGCGCCTTGTACATGCGGGTGAGAACGTACCCGCTTCCCACTCGTGTATTCCAGTCTCGCACCTCTCATCGCATTGGACATCGTTAACGAAGAGTGTGTTTGGTACATTTTGAATTCAAGTTTGCTGCGATCGCCAGTCCCTGACAAAAAAAACAGAAATAAATTAAACGACTGCCATAGGAAAAGTACAAAATGGTGGAAATACACGGAAGAAAAAGGTTTTGGAGAGTACAAAACGAATTAGAGGCCGTGCATTATCCACCGATTCGAAGCATTTCATCCCCCGTGCGGATAAGCCAGGAAAACAGAGAAAATCCAGTCTTCATTGGTATTCAAAACGGAGCGGTGAAATAAGAGAGATGAAAGGAGAGCTCGAAAAAACGAGCGAGAAGGAGAGAAGAAAAAGTAGGATGAAAATTGTTGAGAATTCTCGAGGGATGATTCGATGATGCTGTACAAGGGGGACGTGAGAACCGGTTGAACACGAAAATTCGCCGGTTTCGCCGCGGTGCAGCATTCGAATTCTCCGCAGGAGTTCGTCTGCGAGCACTCCCGGGGATTTCCCGGAGTAGTTGCGCCAGTTGCAGCGCCCCCTGGGACGAGCCCGCGGAAACAAGTACAACGATGCTCCACTTTTCTCAGGAGCTCGTACTTTCCGGCGTACATCTCCGAGCATAAAGGGTAGAATGGGAAGAAGAATGCTTAAATGGCCGAGGAAAACTTTTCGCGCTATTCTTCCCATGTGTATGCGCGTATTTATAGGTTAGGAAACTCGAGACACGAGGTGCGAGCCTCGAAATCGTGCAGGGGGAACAAGGGCCCTCTGGCGACCTCTCGCGCGTGTTTCCCCACGTCGAACTTTCGTAACTCATCCGGACTCGGACGCTGCAAAGGATCCACGGCAATTAACGAAACCCCCAAGTCCCACCAGCGAATCATGAGACTTTCCCGAGCTTTGCCAATGCGAAGGAATATTCGTGTCCGTTGAGAGTTTCATCGGGAATTACGCGGGAAACCTCCGTTCCGGGGAAAACTTGCAAATTTTCGAAACAACAACTTTCCTCGTTTCAATGAAATCCGATCGGCGTATCGAAGCGATGGGAGATATCGACCATCAAATGTGAAGCTTTCAAAGAGGTAATGTGTATATGCTGGTAGAGGAAAGTTCCTTTTTTGTATTCCGTGTGTAAGTGATGATGGAAAGATTCGAACAGAAAGAGCTTTTCGCTTTTCTTCCCATGACCACTGGTATCGATTCCTTGACGCTTCGAATTCGATGCCGAAGTTCCTCCTCCCGGGCACCCGGGGAATTTAATCAGCCGTTTTCGTCGGCTAAATTATTACGCAATTTGCCATCTCCGAGGCTAATCTCGAACGATGCACCAACGGAACAGGTAGAAACTAACGCGAAGCTCCGTTTCATTCGCCTGGCGGAAGCTTCTACTGGGAATCCTCGCTTCGGTTTTAGATGGTCGTTAACCTCTTGAGTTAACCTGGAATCCGGCGACATTCCCATACGTGGCTTCTCGCAATTCGCATGCGAACAAATTGCAATTCGCACTAGCATCCATTGCGTCGTGGAAAAACATTTGCATTTGTTCCATCAGTTTAATTAGTTTTGAAATCATTGGTGAGTGGTTTCAATGGTTTCAAGCGATTTTTATAGAATATCTAAATTGGTTGGTATGCTTTTTTCTCTCTTAGTGCGTCAACGTGAAAAATCCTTAACGAATCTGTCTGCGCTGGTTTAGCCCGAAGGCATCGGGTTACCTTCATCCCGGTTGGATATCTAGCTCACTTCCGGCAGGGAGGCTAAATTAAGATCGTTAAGGTGGGAGCGAGAGAGCAACAAGGAGGTTAACGTTGTACCAGGGGCGAGTAAAGATGGCAAGGAGAAGATGAGGTTGTTGGTAAGCTACGTCAGGATTGGTTGAACGTTTCCTTTCCCGAGACACTATTTCGCTGTTCTATTAAACGTATAGAACGAACATTTGCTTGTTCCTATACGCGAGCCCAGAAAACGCCGCTCCATCTCTCCGGCAGCTTTCCACCGATATTACTGAACCGACATTACTCCACTGAGCGTTAATGCACACACGCTCTCGCGCACAGCTACATCCTCAAACATAAATTCAGGCGCACATCAACTCCGTGCATATCGTTCCACAGTTTAATGTTTACAAGTGCTATTTCGAGATCGCGAGCCCGGACTCTCGACTGCTTCGTGTACATATACAAAGGCTGTAAGGAAAGGGAGCCAACATGAGCAAACTTGGCCTTGTCGAGATGAAGTGGACTTCGGCTTCAAACCCGTTGGATCAGTCCTTTCTCTTTGATGATGGTGAACCTTTCACTGCGGCAACGTCAAACTCCATTCTTTGCAGAACAATCTGATTGATGTTGTACCTCGAAATTTCTGCGACAATAATAATAGGTCTTTGTATATTATAGCGGAAGTGCATAAGTTTGCGCAGGTTCTAATATTCAAGCAGTGTTCCGGTCTAGTTATAATTTTAGCGTTATGAAGCTCGATTCAGAGACTGATGAAATTCCGGTAATTAGGCATTTCCTCCTCGTGACTTCGATCAGGTCGACACGCAACGAGTGAACACTCGACCGCGATCGCGTCTGCGGCTAACCGCGTTTCATGACAAAGCCAACCATGGAGACTCGACGAAATCACGTATTCGAGCTCATGGAGGACATCGAAGAGCTACGCTCACGAATTGTAGCCCAATTGGAATCCGCGAGATCAGCCGAGTCATCAAGTTGAGAATTTCGGCAGGGATGAAGCCTGATGGAATCCGAGAAAATCCTCGACGACCGATTGAAAGGCGAACGAAAGAGAGTGGAGCCCGGAAAGCTCGTAATTCCGCGTAATGCCGAGTGGAAAAGGACGCTCTTCGAGCTCGTACGGTCTCTCCATGATGACACATCCGGCGTTATCGCGTCCCTCGTACTTTTCAGCGAGACAATAAGTACCGAGACCACTGGGCTCGGCTCTTCCAGCGGTCACGTGACATTTAAGAGTTGACATTAAAGCCAGACGTAGTTCCCGCGAGAAAAGAGCCAGAGTGCAGCGATAGCGTTCCCGGCTTGGTTTAAGGTTGAAAGTTACGGAAAATGGGGAAGAGGCTTCGCGATGGGACTACTCTTTCCTCATCTCTCTTTCTCTCTCAGCTCTCTCTCCCTTATTTCTCCCTATCTTCAACAACCCGCCGTTTCAGGATGTTCCGACATTTGGCTAATGCCACTGCAGCCTAATGCCTTTAAGAAGGTTTTTACGAGATACCTTTCCTTTCCCCTTCTCTCCTTCTTTTTTCATCGCATCGCCACATTTATGTAACGGCTATAAGCGAACACTTTATCTCTAAATATACACAGGAAGGAACGCTCGTTTTTCAGTTTCCCTTTAAGAGGATCGTATAGAGAGCGCACGTAGAGGATAAGTCCAAGTCCCGGGAGAACGTCCTGAGGCTTCTCCCACACGACAACTTGGCTTCTCATTTACCACTATTTCCTCTTTTTCCTCCCCTTTATTATCCATTTATTACATCGCGAAGGGACACGTCATTCATCGACGAAAGATACTCTAATAACCGTGCAAATATCCACATAAAAAATTCCTAAAAAATCCTAAAAGCTCACGAAGGATCCATTTTGTATTTTTTTTCCATCGTATTTTTTTTTCTCTTCTCTTAATCTTCCAAATGTCCCGCAGTGTCCTGCACAACGGGATACTTATTTTCGTCTCCTCCCTTTTTTTCTTTTATAACGCGTTAGCAACGTGTCACATGAATGCAGAGTGGATGATTTCGCAGGGGGTCGAAATGGATCGACGTCGTGCCATGTTCACCACCCATCAACCTCCGGTGCACATTTACACGCTCATGCCTCCTTACACAACACGTAAATATATGCTGTACGTGAAATCGGCGTGATTCGAAACCTTCGCCCAGCGAGATGAGAGGGTGGCTTTCAGGGCTTGACTTTCAGGATGAGGTTAACGGACCATGATGCACCCTGTCTATCTTTATCTCTCTTTCTCCTCCCGGTTTCCTTCTCATCTTGCCTGGTACATTGATCCTGGCTCTCTCGCCCCCTCACCCTTATCATCTCCAACAAATGATCTCGACGAAACCCTCTCGCATTTCGTCATCGCCCAGAAATCTCTCGGGCAACCTTCTCATTAATTCAAATATTCAAAACTTTGCAATCTTATACTTATATTTTATATATTTTTTAAAGAGAATATTTAAAGTAGGTGGGTCAAAAAATGAAAATTTTTCCAACACTTTATGAGCAGTGAGACACAATTTTTTCTTTCAATTTGTCCTTGTTCGAATGGAACTCTTATGATACTTGCATTTACCTGCCAATTTCGCCTCTACAGGGGAGAGCTCTTCCATGTTATTACGGGTATAAGAATAGTACTGGACGATAAATTTCCAGTTGCCCGACGAGTCGAGAGATTTAGCTCGCTCGGGATGGGAAAGATAGAGGGATGAAGTGAGAGCTTTTCCTCCCGGTAGAAAGGTAGGGGAGGGTGGTGTAGACTGTAAATTGAGTAAATTCCCCTAATGAAAGTCCCATGGGTATGCTATATATTCCAGGATCGTACTAAACCGGGCAAAGCTTGCAAAAGGTCCTCTCGGAGCGTTGAAGCGCGGAAGACACGAGCCTTCAACCATTTTCGTCGCGTCAAGCTGATTCTTTTCATCAGCTATAGGCAAAAGCTTTCTTATATTCTGAATCTAGGAATGATTTTGGTATTTTACCCTTGGTCCTTGTTCAACATCGCCGAACTTGCGACACGCAATCGTTAATGAACCGTCCGCAGGTTCACTTACGGAAACCCCATTACGAATTTTACTTCCTCTAAATGATCAAGTTTGGTAATCTTTTCCTGCCAACAACAGCAATGAACTCTCCTGTATTTTGAATCTAGGAATGATTTTGGTATGTTATCCTCAGCCATCTTTCAACATCGCTGATCTTGCGACACGCAATCGTTAATGAACCTTTCGCAGGTTCACCTAAGGTAATCTGTATACGACCTTTACTTCCTCTTAATGATCAAGATTGACAATCTTCCTAGCAATTACACCAATGGACTCTACTGGATCTTAAATTTAAGAATGATATTTGTTTTATCGTTTGTTTAGTCTCTTCAGCATCGCTGAACAGAACCGCTAACGTCTACATTTACGTCGATGTTGATTTCAGTCATCCCTCTCTTTTGTTCATATTTAGTTTACAGAGAAGAGACTTGACCAGGAGGAAAATTGACTTGGTTCGTTCCACCTGGAATTTACAATACCCCAGTCGAGGGAATGATAAAATTTGTACATGACGCGAGCGTTATCTGTTCTCCGCTTCTATCTACGAGTCAACAAAACTTGTTCGAGCCTGCAAAATATTATTAAACGCCTGAATGAATTCGATCAGTTTAGTGAAGCTGCATAAGCCGTCATCACCAGAAACAGGACAGGAAGTGGCATGCTCGAGAGAAAGCGACCAGAAAGAGGGAAAAGTGGATGTGGAAGCTTGAAACTCATTCTATTGTGTTGAGGATTTGTTCGTGCGTTTCGCCTCTCTCTCAATTCCTCTGATGTACACGTCGACCGCCATTTTAGACGTATCGAGATTACACGGCCATTTTGTCGTATTTGTCATGAGATAAAATGCACAAGTACATCAACAGCAGAATAATATTGAAATAATTCTTCAATTTAATTGATTGATTTCATCCAACTTACAATACTTTAAATGATAATATTAATTTTTTACACTAATATTGTTAAATGTAAAGAAATAGTTCTGCCGATCGTAAATTTGCGAATAATATCCTACACCTATACTGGAACAGGGTTTCATACAAAAGAGAGTTAACCTGAAACGCTCGGCAGATTGTATACATATAAGAGGCAGGAGGGAAAGGAGAGGAGAGCCATTGTCGAAGTGGCTGAGACCCACGAACTAGCTACGCTTCGTTCCCCTAAATCTACTTCCTGGGTGCTCGATAATGCGAGGAATCCGGTGTTACCCCTCGTTTATATCCTCCCGCCCTTATTCCTCTTGCACAGGGACCGAACTACTCGATATTATGATAATAATTTAGTCACGCTTGAGAGAGGGGCATTAACCACTGAGGAGAGGTATTCGTGTTAAACCATCATGGCGATTTGGAATCCAACCATCTCTCTCTCTACCTTGATCCCTTCTCACCTCCAGCCTGAAGTCTTGCGCTTTTCGGAAAACTATTTCACAAGAATCGCTCATCAATTACGTTCGTGTATCGTGTAATCTCGTGAAAATTTCATTCGAGGGATTTATTTATGAAGAACAACTTGATGCATGGCATCTGTTTATTTGCTGCGACCCTGTTTTGATTCATTTCTACTTTCTCCTATTGTATTTCGTTACCAAATTAAAACTCGGCACATGTTTCGCACTGATTAATTTTTTTCAATGCTTTCACCTCTTTGGATTCTCGGTTATTCGAAGTTGTCAGAGTTGACCCAGATGGACGATCTAATTGCGATAATTAGGGATACACATCTAATTGCGATTTAATTGCGAAAGGTGGGGCCCGAGGTGGCGCTGGGCTAACCGCCCTGGCCTAATTGCGATCGGATGGCTCGGGGTATTACGTTCGCGGACGCTTTACAAACCGCGCTGATGTTACTCTCTGTATTATGTTGACGTGGCTTTGCTAACGTTTCAGCTTTCCGCTGATAAACCGAGGCGACTTTCATCAGACCTGCACTATGACACCATCCACACTCGTCCTTGCTTGAATCCCAATACTTTTTTCGTCTCAAATTTTTCATAATTAGAATGCATCATTGTGACAAGAAACCTTTTTTAATTCTCGAGATTTTGAAATTTCGACATACCTCCGTTTTCATTCAAAGTTAAATGACTTGCACGTTCAATGAAGAGGTCCAAATGGGCCGTATCAGTATAGCTTAAAGTTCAACTTAGTTATCAATGCTGATTTTTTCATTTTTGGACTTTGGTAACTTTTGGTATTCTTTTGGTAACTTTTGGTATTTTTTTGGTAAATTAAACACAATCTTTCATTGAACGGGATTCGGGCTTTTTTACGAAATGGCGGAGAAAGAAGACTAAGTAAAACCTTGTGGATTTTGCCGAAGATCTTCTGGCTTGTATATCACTCAAGGTATCCGCCATACTGACAGCTTTTGTCTGTCGAATAGGGAGGGAAAAAAGGAAACGAAGCGACGTTGAACGGTCTGAACTCGAGCCAACCTTCGTGGAATACCTTATTAAACTTCGAGGCTAAATTATGGCGATAGACGCTCCGACCCGCCACGATTCCCGACAAAACTAACCCCTCGCTATCTCTCACGCTTCGTCTATCCGACGAAAAGAAATTTTACATCCTCTAACAAGCATCTTCTTTATTGGCTATCGACTCTAACCATTCCCATTTTTCGAGAAATTGAATCGAGAAAATGACTTTATAAAAAATTTTTTTTTAAATCTGGATATTCATTTCTTGAAATTGATTTAAATACACTTGATCGACTTCACGCCATTAGAATTTTGTCTTTTTGTACAAAACACATTAAAAAATTTAAAATTACATGTTTTCACAGATCGTCAAAAGAAAAGTAATCAATGATCGTCTGGGATGAATTTTTCAAATTCGAATATGTCCAAAGGGGAAAAATGTGGTTAAGGGACAAAGTGTGGGAGGTAAAAAAGAAAACGGATATTGAACTTGGCTCGCGGCTTCACCTTCGGCTTTTTTCCAGACCGCCGCGAAGTGAGAGGGAAAAATACAAAGAACAACGGTGGTATGAAAAGAGAAGAGAAGAAATTCTAGAGCGCGGAAGGCTAAGAGGGGTAAAGAGATTCCACCATTATTGGCGACTGAGTATATATTTATCGTGGAGAGCGTTTCGGCGCCGCGGATCGTTCGAATTTCCGGCGTATAACCATTTATTTGTGACACTCTCCTCACCATTTCAGCCACTAACCCATAATAGCTCATTTTATCTCTTTCCTCTCCGTTTTTCGGTCATTTTATTTCCACAAAAAAAAATTGGAGCGTGAATTTTTAATACGAATTTCACGAAATTCCGCTTTATGACGAAAAAGAGATGAATCAATCTTTTTTTGTTCCTCCGCGCACTTTCCCTCATGCGAAACTTCTTCTCGACTTTTTTTCATTAATCTCATTTCATTAAATGCACCAATTGAGCACGTGGCCAGGGCCAGACGGGAGCGAGAGGGGAGGAAGGCGGAGAGGAAGAAAAAACAGAACGCGAGAGCGTTGACGCTCAATCCTCGTGTCTCGTTTAATTGGACAGGAAACCCACGAACGAACTTTCGTTCCACCCGCTGCTTTTTTTCTTCGCGTTTCGCCTGTATGTACATGTAGATCGATTTATATACACGTGTCCTGCACGTCCTTCACGGCGATCGACGTCCGACGAAGCCACTAAACTGACGCATTTTGTTTCCCCAGGAATCTTCCACGAATTTTTTATATTCTCTCCCTATCTCTCATTTCGCTGATCGACGTCTCGTCGTTATTTTTGTAACTTGTCAAGGACTTTGAAAACAGTACAAAATTTGCGCGAGTTCTCATTAAAAAATAAAGAAAAATGTAGGCGTTATGGTGAATTTTTTTATTTCGAAATTTCAAGCGCTCGTTTTTCTCTCGTCGGAATTAGCCTCGCGTCAAAGTTTAATCATCGGCGTCGTGGTAAAGGAAAACTTATCCACACTCGGCCCATCGTTCGAGAGTGATCGATTAGAGCGTATCAAAGCATGATAGCTTTGCCTTTCAGAGACTCTGTATGTTTTTTTTCCTCTCGCCCTTTCATTTCGAGGCTCCATCGAGCCCTCTCGATTGGTACAATCGCTTCCATTTATGAATGCAAATGAGGGAGAAAACACATGAGCAAACATCTCTCGAGTTGAGCACATTTTTTCCATCTCGGATGTTTGTTCGCTCGAGCTCCGATCCCCATCATAGCTATGAATTTCAATACGAATAAAGATAATGTTTCCCTCAAACCTGAAACGATCTCCCGAGGTGAATTCTTGGAGTGAAAATTTGGTCAGTGAAATTTTCGGAATCATTTTATCCGTTCAAATTTTCACATTTTTATAATTTCGTTTTATTTATTTTTATCTCATCGATTCCAGAATGAAACGTATCGTGCAACGATCGGAAAATTCTGTTTACTTGTAGCGATATTTCAACATTAAATAATAAAACTGACATTTCCCATCGGGAAATCTACACCGGTCGATCGAGACGAATTCTTGGAAAAGAAAAACTCGAACGGTTTTTATATCCAAATTTTCATATTTTTTATCTCATTTTTTAATCGTTTTTCTTTATCTCATCGGTTCCGGAAAAAAAAACATCGAGTTCGCGTAAGCAACACGCGTAATGATCGGAATATCCTGGCATATAGAGATGGCGATATTTATAGTTGAGAGTACAACCGATGCTCGCGAGCGGGTCGAGGGTGAAATAAAAGTTGGACGGGCAACAGCTGCCGAGTCACCTGTTCAAACAGCCATTTTGTTCACGATATCAATTTACGTCGACGCGCTTCCACCTACGTACACTCGATTTTCCATCTCCTCTCTCTTTCGCTCTCGTTTTTTTCTTCTATTCATTTTATCCCCATATTCTTCCTCTCTCGCTTTTATCAGAGCGAAGAAAAGCTTCCACCTAGCCGGCTCATCGCTAATCTAATTCACTATAATTTTACTCCACTCATAACTCCGAGCTCGGGACAAATAATGCTGCATTGCTTTCAATTTGTAGGATAATTCATTGAAATTAATTCAATTTTTAGCTGCGGTGTACAGCTTGTGATTTTTTTAGCCACTTTTTTTTATTAATATTGAAAATTTACATCACGTATACTCGAGTTTGTTCATATTTTCGTACACAAAGTATGCTATACGAGAATTACTTGTTGAAGTACTGATTTCTGTTTTAACATTTGATCACTTGATGAATATGCGAATATAAAAACCAATAATACTGCGATTATTTTCTATTTTTGTTCCGGTTCAGGAATATGTTATATTCGTATTAATTTGAGGGAATCTTTTCATGAATAAGCCACAGTAACGGAAATATAATTATACAGCATATGCAAAAAAACGATAAATTTTGTTTCAATTTTTTACATTTATCACTTGATGAATATTCGATTAAAAAATCAAAAGTAAGTACTGCAATTTTTTTTTCTTTTTTTATTCTAGTACAGAAGTATTTTATTATATTCATCATAATTTGAGTAAATCTTTTCACGAATAAACCACAATTACGGAAAGATAATTCCGTAGCAAATTCAAATAATATTATTAATTATACTTTTTAAAAAAAATTTACATTTGATCTTTTGATAAATATACGACGTAAAAACTAAAAAGTAAACACCGCAATTATTTTCTATTTTGTCCCGTTTCATGAATATTTTATAATCACAATAATTCGAGGAATTCTTTTCATAAACAAAACATAATAATGAAAAGATAATTACGCAGGACGTCGAAAAAATAATAACATTAATGAGTAACAACAATGTCAGTTGAAACAAAAATGACGGATTAATGACAGTTTAGAGTGAAAAGTCTGGTTAGCGATGCACAAATAAATCAGCGGGTATTCGGTAGCGGAGAATAACGGAAGGAACAAAGGAAATGTAGGAAGAGATGGCTCGGGTGTGTATAGGAAGGGGGTACAAGGCGAGCGTCGAGTAACACAGAGAGCCCGAAAGCAGCGGCCAATTTCAGCGAGCATGGAATATTCAGTGGCAATGTTGTAGTAACCCAGATTTTTCCATGCTTCGAAACACACACCCAGCTGTATTCTGGACACTGATATTTTAGCAAACCCCTTTTTTCACCCCTGCTTTTTTTTCTCTCTCTCTCTCTCTTTCTCTCTCGCTCTCTCGACATCTTTTCCACCAACCCCTCAAGTACTCGACCCAATTTCGCAGCTTCTGTACTTTTCTGTTTCTCTATTTTTTCCCCTCTTTCTCTCTCTTTTTCACTCTCACGTCTCTCCTTCTTGTTCCATTTTTCTCTCATTACTTTCTTTTGTATGTTCACTGAAAATCGAGGACCCAAAATAACGCCCGATAAAATAAAAATTGTACATTTTTTTTTTTTTTATAACGAGAAACGAGTGGATTTTTCTCTCCTGGCATTTTAGAAATGTCGCGTGGATGTATTTTGGACTCTGGGGGTCCCAGGAATTTCGGAAGTCCGCTCTTGGACAATTCGTAAAGAATTTTCGTGATGAGATGTCCAGGGGGTGGGAGAAGGAAGGAGAGAATGGAAGAATAGAGAATATGTGAATATCAGCTGGCTGCACGTGCCAGTGCCACGTGTGCCTCCGAGCAGATGGTCCCTTCGTGTTACACCTTGCCAACACCCGTGTAACCCACACTCTCTGGCATGGCGACTATTTTAATAGCCAAGTGTCCTTCTGCAGTCTGCTCGAAATAATAAATACAAACGCGCCATAGTAACCGAATAGAAAAAGTAGCGAAGACACCGACAACTTGTCCTTGACGTACGGCGCATTTCATTATCTACGAACCATCTCTCTTACTGTTATTTCCAAAAATATTTAATCAACGATCAAGGTGGTCTCGTAACGGTAGATTTGTGGTCAGAAGTCGTGAGCAACAACTGTCTGGTACGAAAAATAAAAGGTTCATACATTTAAAATGAGTAGCTACAAAAACGTAGATAAGAATATTTATATTTTATTAGATTTAATTTGAGTTATGGGCAGTCATGAATTTTGTAACACTTTTTTTATTTTTAATGACATTTCCAGTTATGACCATTATGATGGTAATAAAATAGCTTTTAGCTTCTTCAGAAATCGTTTAAATTTATTTATTTCTAGGTTAAGAGGTTTTGATACCACAGTATAGAGAATCGCACATAGAGAATTAAAAAATGATGAAATTGAACTAAATTTTTTGATACGTCAAATAACTAATTTTTCAATTTGTCAATTTTAAAACTTTGTAAATTTGAGGATATAAAATTTGAAAAAATATTGCTCTAAAAATTTATTTAGAAGTACATTTTGTCCAAATTTCATCAAATTTTTATTATCGAAACCGCCTAAGGCGTTATTTCTTCGTTGTTGAATGAAAAAATTGTATATTTATTGGAATATTGGAAAGTTACAGAGTTTTCCTTGACAAGTTAGTAAAGTGGAAGAAACTATTTCGAAGTTTTCCTTCACCGAAGGAATTAAAATAGAGGAGTCAGAGTATGTGTACACGTACATGGTATAATAGGAGATGAGAAGATAGCAGAGAAAGATGAGAGTGACGACCCTCGGGCCTTTCGACCCTCGACACCTCAACCTCGTCGCAAAAGCTCGAGATTGAAGCCGATATTGAATTTTTTCCTGGCCTGCCCTCTCGCCTCGCTCCCGCACTCGACCTACACTTCTCTTCGTTTCATCCTTTTATCACCCTCCACCTTCGGAGCATACACGATCCATCGGTAAAGTTACTTTTCCGAGACACTGCGATACACGGGATCGCACGTATTAAGATTTTCCTGATAGCGTCATCACTTTTTTTTATTTTCCCTTCATTTTTTTTATTCGACGTTGAACGGAGGTAGAAAAAAAATTGGGTGGAAAAATGTACATTTTTTACTGACACATTTTTTTTTAATCAGATATTCTTCTTGTGACCTTTTTACGGTGACATTTATTCGCCGGATGGTAGAAACTGCGTGGAGAGAGAAAAGAGCGATAGCGAGAAAATAAAACATAATTTCGCCCGGTTCGTGCTCTCGGGCCATTGTTGATGAAAAGTTGTCGTGTCCCGAAACGTCCACAGTCTGGCGCACCTGGCGCTCGTTATAATACTGAAATGTCGTTATAAACGGCTCGTGAAGGTGTGTAACGAAGATTTGCGAGCATCTTAATCAGAATACCCGAGAGATAAAATTCTCTTCCGGTGCGAGCTCGGGGATTCCCTGACCTCCCTTGACAATTTTTCAGCCACGAACCATGAAACAGAGAAAGAACAGAGAACAATAAGGATACAAAAAAAAGTACCTCTGCTCATCGAGACGATTACTCTTACGGTTCTCATCATGGTCTCTTTTTCATGCGTCTCCAACAATCGTCGAAAAGCTCGAACGAAGTCGTTGCCATCTTCGATTGTCGATAAATGAGAAAATGGCCGCCAGGGGGTTGGTGAAGAAGGTTATTAACGAGAATATACGGTTAACCTAAAAGTATATAACGATCAATCTTCATTAAGACGCAGTCCGCTTTGCTTTTCCTTGGATTCAGCAGGCTTGGCCCTAACTAACTTTCTCGTCGCTCGGACCCTCTCTCGTCGACCCCAAATTACGGTAAACACGATTCTCGCTGAGATTGCAAGAGGGAAGCGGAGATGAGCAGCGTTGGCCCAGGTGAGAGTTCGCCAATGAGAGGGACAAAGAAAGTAGATAAAGCGAGGAAGAAAGAAAATCAAAGAGCAAGAAGAACTCATCGTCCGGAGGAAAAGAAGTCGCGAATGAAGAAGCTACGGAAAAGCCTGGACGAGCCCTCTGAGCAAGCTGAATAGTGCACGCAAACTCGCGTGCGCGTACGGCATTGTAATTTCGACACGAAACCTCCTGCAACGCGGTGAACACACGTATACTTTGAGGTTATGTTACTCCTGTGTACTTATTCAACTAATATAACCGATACGAGTACGCCGTTGTTTCCGCTCGTATGGTCGAAATTTTCGGGATTTATCTACCTGAATATATCGAGTAATTCCAGGCCGAAGAGCTAACCCGTACGGACAACATAATTTAATTGAATGTACTCTATTAATTAGGTTATTTGTCGGATCTCCCGGTGATTTTCGTGCTTCGGCCAAGGATCCACTGGGACTTGTATTACCCATCGTGAATGTTGAACACGCGAGCCGCTCCCTCTTTCCTATTTATTCCATTCCTTTTTTCTACTTTTCTAATCAATTTCCTACGCTGTCACGGAGCATCGTAAAATGGCGGCTGATCGTAAAATGGCGGCTGGCGGCCATTTCGCTGTTACGCGCTCTCGGCGGGAAATTCAAATCGCGTACGCGCCAAGACACGCTTGAGGTTGATTTTTGGGTGAACGATTATCGTTTTAATAAAATCGGATTTATATACCTGAATATATGTATCAAGTAATTCCAGGCCGAATAGCTAACCCGTACGGACAACATAATTTTATTGAATGTACTCTATTAATTAGGTTATTTGTCGGATCTCCCGGTGATTTTCGTGCTTCAATTTCTATTTATTCCATTCCTTTTTTCTACTTTTCTAATCAATATCGTAAAATGGCGGCTGGCGGCCATTTCGCTGTTACGCGCTCTCGGCGGGAAATTCAAATCGCGTACGCGCCAAGACACGCTTGAGGTTGATTTTTGGATGAACGATTATCGTTTTAATAAAGTTTAGAGCGTCTGGCAGGAGGAATAATAATTTCGCGAGGCGTAATGGTGATGAAACGCTCTGCGGAGCGACGAAACGCGGTTGAGAGCGGAACGAAGGGCGGGAAGAGATTCGTCGAAGAAAGGTTAAGAAAGTTGAGAGTTGACGGAGCGAGAACGAGACCCGTTTCCTTCCTTTCTCTCTTCGTACGTCTGCACAGACGTTTTCCGTCGAGCCAGAAATGCGAGCGGTACAGGATACAGCCTGACGCTTTCCACAGGAAATCGAGCTGAAAGTGCGAGTGTGTAATACGTAGGATAGGAGAAATGGCGAGGTTGCCTGGTAATATCATTCGGCAGGATATGATGGCGTGTTGGCGCGCCCTAAACCCAAATGAAAATTGACTTCTGGCGGATCGTACTTCGCTTCTCCTTTCTCTTTTCCACTTAACCCTCTCCTGAGGCCTTTATCGCGGTTGAAAAAAAAAGAAAGATAAAAATAAAAAAAAACGTCACGTCAATCCTCCTCGAGTTTCACGACGGCAGATGAGAAAAATTTTTGACACATTTCTGATGGGGGCTCGTCGACGCTCGGGGGTTGATTTATTACTTTTTCTTTTTTTTTCAACTCCGAGCAGTTCTTTTCCGATCACTTTTTTTCGATTCATTTCGGTTCTGTACTTTCACTGCCTTTTTTTTTTCATCTGCGGTGTGTAAACAGGCATTATCGATGTACCTCGCTCACCAATCATATGGGCACCACACCCTATTTATTGAACGGACGATAAGGGTTAATGGAGGTGGCTCGATTCTGGTAATACATTTAGCGGTCGATGTGAATACTCTCCTTTTGATTACTCTCGAGTGCAGATCTGTTACCTGAATAAATTATAGACTTACGAGATGGAACAGAATTTATAGACAAATTCACTCTCATTTTCTCACATTAAAAATACAACACACGAAATGCATTAAAAATTCTATAATGATAAAGCTATCAAATTCCATATAATATCTCGTTAAAAAATATTTAAAAATCGCAAGCTCGCGACGTCGAGCTCTAATAAAAATACACGAACTAATAGAGAGAGCCTCGAAAAAAAAGAAACAGGGCGCTGGTCACACCCATCTGGTGAACGATAAGCCTTGATGAGGGTCAGAGGCGAAGCGCGGTGAAAAAATAAATTAAAAAAAAAAGAAGAAGAAGAAATAAAAAAAAATGAGGAGCGAGGAAGAGTCCAACGAAGCGTGGATCGTTGCGTCCTTGTTCGTCTTTTCGGGTCTTGGAAAAAGAAAAAGGGGGGCAAGGCAAGGCACTAATAATAAAACAGAGGAAGACCGAGGAAAGGGCAGAAAGGGACACGGAGTGGCGAGAGGGGAGACCAGATATGGCAATAAACAATTACTTAAGGCACTGTTAGGCACAATGTTGAGGCGGCACACCCACGCATTAGTCAGAGTAGCCACGACAGCGCCGCACCCATATCGTCACGTAGAGAGCACCTTCTGCCTCACCTTCCCTCCCTTCCTCCTACACATACACGGATCGTCACACACACACTCATTGACATCCACACATTCGAACACATCCTCAGTGTCGTGGACGTCATTTCGACTTTTACCATTTTTACATAATTGTTATTTTTAAAACACAAAATTTTCATCCCTAAAAATTATTCATTAATTTTTATACATGAGTTAATAGATTGAAAAAGGATAAAGTTCTTTTTTTCGAATTATCAAAGTTTTTTAGACTCAAAAATTGCGAAATTCGTAATTTTCAATTTCTGAAAAGTTGTCTCGTTCAAAAATTGCTGAAAGGGTTGAAAATCGTTTGAAAATGGATAATAAGAAAAAAAATATTTTTACGCTCTCAATGGGTGTTGTCGGAGGAACTTTTGAGCTTGGAGAAGAAAGTGTAATCGAGACCCCACTGTAGACTCGTTTGGGGGAGCTTCGGGGAATGAGACCGGTTCGACTAATCCCGAAATTATTACACACTGACATGGAAAAGTTTGAGAAGTATATTAAAATGAGGAAGTTGGGGTACATGATTCCAGGAACGAGGGGAGGAAGAGTTTTATCGCCCCAAATTCACGAATATTTCTCAGTACAAGGCCGAAAAAAAAAATTCAACTCTCGAATATTCGTTCATAGACAAACTTGACTATAAAATATACAAAATCTAACAAAATTTTATGTTATTAAAAAAATTTTTCATAGTCGAAAGCTCGCGCAGGAAAAAAGTTTCATGGTTTACGAGTCTCTATTTTTTATACACAATAAATTTTTAAAAAAAGTCTATTAAACGTTGGTCACACTTTTCATGCAATTTTTCGTTAAATTAAAAAATCTCTCTAAGCGATTTGACTGCCTATTTTCTCTTACAAACCAGGAGTGTACAGAGAAATAAAAAAAAAGCGAAGCTTTGTTGCGAGAGCTTTCTGGCGAGCTTGCATCTTCGCCCTTATCGTTTTATCGCCTTTTCAGATTTTATTTCCATTTTTTTTTTCGTCCTGTCTTACGGATGCCGTAATAGCGAGCTTTTTTTACCGTGCCGTGCCTCTGAGGGTGGAATGGGAGAAATAAAGGGGGTGAAAAGGAGAATAAAGGGGAGGGAAAGTGGAGTGTCACCACACGCAGGTACACAATTCCAACGAACGAACAAAGACGGATCGTTAGAAGAATTCCTCTACGCAAAAAAAAGAGAAAGAAGAAGAAAATTCCTCCCCTCGTCTTCCTCTTTCCACTCGGCGTAGCCCTTCCTCCCTTTTCTCCTTCAATCGTCGCCCCTTTAAGGCTCGAGAACGTGAGAACCTCCGTCTCCGGCATTATAGGATTATAAACGCGTTTTATATCTTCCCGACAGTCGACAACGAACAAAGACAAATTTGAAAGAAAAATGAGAATAAAAACCATAAAAAGGTAAACCTAAAAAAAGCTCGTTGCAGTATACACGCTTTTATCGAGCTGGAATTTTATCATATTCATTCTTTTACATTTTTTTCCCTCACATCAATGTTATAAAAATAATATAAAGAAAAATTTTCTCTTTAAAAAAAGCTTCCACTTTTTATTAATACATTTTTATTTCATTCTTCAGGAGATTTGATAAAATTTTACGATATTTATTAATTAATTATTGAGTACAAATTCGGTGACTCACGTAAATTCGTTTCGGTGTTTCGAGACCCGGGTAAAATCGTATATTGCTCGTCGATTCGTGACCACCGGAAGTTCCACTCAACGACGTACATTTCCGGTTAGCAAAGACGCGAGACAGCGTTAAGGCCATCCAAGCAGCGGAACCTTCTTAAGCAGATTAACAATTTACCTCGGCAATGTTGTTAGATACGCCGTATACGATATACAGAGCAATAGAGACAGAGCATGAGAGAGACAAGATGGGACGACGTTTCGAAGTTTACGATATAATAAGGTGGGCGAGGATCCAGTTACACGCTTCGCGAAACACACGCACCAACCGACCACCTTATATAACCAATGGCAAAGCCCTCTGGTCCTCTTCGATAAGCTCCCGATATTTTATCATACCATAAATAAAAATTTGATTTTAAAAAACGTAATAAAAAACTGTCTAATGCGCAACAAAATATCGCTTCGAGCCATCGAGGCATTTGTCACAGACACGAACTCCGTGTGTGGTATTTTTGTTATCAAATTAATAAAATTTATTACTTATTATTTCAGCAGCCAAATGGAATTATCTCGGTATTTAATCGAATTATTATGCTATCTCGATTCTCTGTTTTGCGTATTAAATTTTCATTTATCTTTTACTCCCGTCCGGTAGATTTAGAATTTTTGTCATGACGCTTTTAATTGGATTTATATTTGGTGGAATTGAGAGAAGCTGCGAATTGTTTTTAGTGTTAATTAAGTTAATTATGGGGTGAATTTTATTTTATTTTTATGATTTATCGTTGAGGATTGATAACGATATGGGAAATCGAAAGAAAGTGGAAGGGAGTGGTAAATTAGCGTCAGATTTCCTGGTAAGGATTCAGGGATGAGAAAAGAAACGCTTCGATGTCCCTTGCATTGTCGATCAGTTAAAAAAAAGGAGCGGCCAGGAAGCTACGTCATATTACATCCTCGTCGACTTTCTTTTTCCCTTCCAAGCTCGCACCTTCCTCGTAATTAAACAAATTTCTCAACTTTTCAAAACAATCAGAAAAATTAAAACTAAAAAAAAAAAATTCGTCGAAATAAATAAAATGAAAAATAATCGATTTAATAATCGTACAAAATTAACTTTAGATAAAAAAAGCTCGAAATAATAAACAAGATATAAATGAAAATGAGAGTGTGCCGAGGAAAAAAGGAGAGGAACGGTGAGAGTAGGAATGAAGGGTGAGTAAGGATGGAGGAGCAGGTAGTGCGAGAAATAAAGCTTGGAAAGCTCTCGGCAGTTAAGGGATGGAAGCTTTTCACAACCTTCTACTACGGAATGCTCTCGTCTCGCACAATAGTAGTTTTCTGCCCCTATTTTCATTCTGTCTTTTTTATCCTCTCTCTCTCTCTTTTTCTTCACTCCATTTCTCTCTTTCTCTTTCTATCCTTTCGCTTCGTACTCGTGGGACGAGCTCGGTTCGTTCTCAAGTAGTCAAGAAAAGTATTTGCTCGGACCTTGCGCGTGCTACGAGAGGACTTCGTGTTCGCTCGCTTCAGTCCAGCAATCTCGTTCCACCACCTTGGCTCTGCCAACGCGAGTATTCCTCTCTCTTCTTTTACCTCCTTCACCCCTTTTCTCTTTCCTTTCCCCATTTTCGCTCCATTTTTTTCCTCTCTTATTTTTTCCTTCTCTCTCCACTCATTTTTTCCTCTTTCTCTCTGACCTCTCACCGCTGGAACGTTGTCTTATTAAAATTTACTCTCACCTTACTCGAGTCGAGCTTACACGAAAATTCGTTTGAGCATATCTGCCTCGCAGGAGTCAAGAATTCATGAATTTTCTCGCTCCATCCGACAGGATGCGACAATTAAAATCGTTGCTTCGTTAATTAACCACTTTTCTGTCGGGTTCTCGCTCTTTCTCTCTCGATCTCACTTTATTTTTCCATTCTCAAAGGTCAATTGCGTCTGCGAGGACGGTAAATGAATTTTCACTTTTGTAATTCAATTCTAGAAAAAATAATCAATTTTCGTTTTATTCGTTTATTAATATCAGAAAATTAATTCTTAATTTTCGTTTCTTTAGAATTGGATTTTGTCTCGAGCGATCGTCAATGCGATAAATGAGAGAGCAATTATTGTAAAGCAAATTTTGATTTTTGTCAAAGTCGGAAAGTGTCTCGAACCGTGAGGGGGCTTGCGAAGGGGTTTGAGGAAGGATTAAGAGGTCGAGTTTAATCCCGAGGGAACGAGGAGAGAGAAATCCAGGCCCCAAAAACCGTCGGGGGTATCCAATAGCCCAGAATCGAGACAGCGTTCAAAACCCCTTCGAGCGATTACCATAGAGATTGCTGTCCCTTGATACCGACGTATCTATCGTAACGTAAATGATCATGAAATTGAACTGATTCGAGACAAACTAGGCGATCCACTAGACAAATAACTATTTTCTCTTTAATTAAAAAAAAATCTCGAATTTGCATTACGTAAATTGCAACACGAAAAAAAACAAGGTACAAAAAAAGATTCTTTTTTTCACCATAAAAAAAACCACAATTTATTTTCCCATCCATTTCCGACGTACATAATTCAGCAGTTTTCAATTTCCCATTTTCATCGAATTTCATTTATTTTTCATCGCGCATTATTTCGTAACCTGATTTTCGGTAAAGATTGAATTACGAATGACGCGCCATTTTTCTCGTTGGACAGAGACATATTCGAAGTTTTCGTTGCGAGGTCACGATCCGGTGGCAGCGGAGAGATCGAAAACCGGCCGAGTTTTGCCCCCGAGCCATAAACGTCCGGACATAACCGAGGAAATCACTCGGAAAATCCGTCGATGAATTCGTAATGAAGTATCGCGTCACCCCTGGCTCTGCGAATGTCTATCCGAGGGATTCCCTTACTTCCTTGGCTCATCCGTCAAGTGGCCCGATTTCTGTCTCTCTCGTCCACGAAATTCCCCTCTCTCTCTCTCTCTTTTTCTTATCCGTTCCCGTATGCACTCTCTCGCTGCTCGTCAACTCTCCCCGAACGCCCTTTTTGTTTCCTCCCTAATTCACCGAGCCGCGACCCTTCATCCCGGTCCATCAATCAGTCAATTCTTATCTCTTATCCGCAGATTTAAAAAAAAAAACTTCATTCCGCAATGACTTCCTAAATAAAAAAATATGCCGAATAAAAAAAAGAGCCGTAAAGAGAGCGAAAAGAGGGAATGAAAAATGGCAAAGGGACGCTCGGTGCATGATTCGCGAAAAAATGTAACGAGTGCGCACATGAAAAATGCGTTATGCGCTTATTGCCTTTGCACGCGATGAATGGAGGATAAAAAAAAGCGAACGACCTGACCAGTGCTTTTTCCCTCTCGGTATCTCGTTTCAGTTACCTGTTGCAATTTTGAGCAAATATTACATTCGCGAATGAAAAAAAAATGTACACAGAGAAGAATTTCACGAGCTTTTTTTAATATCGAACTTTGAATCCTATAAATGGATTGAAAGTAACGACGTTCAAATCGAAAAAACTTTATCGCGAAAATATAATCTTCGAAGATAAATATATTGAACAATAAATATCATTAAACATACATGAAATATTCAAATTTCTTGAATAATTGTCTTTCGAGGTCGAAAAATATTTTTTGGAGTCACGAAAATATTTTTCGTCTCGTGCAAATTTGATTTCCACCCTCTTAACATATAAAGAGGCTTCCGTCATCAGGGATCGATGTAATTAGTATATCAAAATGTGATTACAGCAACTTTGATGAATCTCCCAATTTACGGTTCATTTGAAATTTATTCGCTCATCACTTTCCAAAGTTATTTAAGTTTAAGAAATTTATGGAAGACTTTTCTTTCAACATTTCACAATAAAAATAAAATTCGTGAATATTTTTCAATAAAACGTACAGTCGATACAGAGACAACTTTATATAAATTGTAATTGCTCGGCGCCGACTGGAACCGGTATATGAAACGAGATTGACATTCAGATCGTTCTTGCTGATTGACAAAGGTGCAGTAGGGCATAAAGGGTCGAAATAGTCTGGACGTCAGCAGGAGCGAGCATAGAAACGGGAAGAAAGAGAGAGAGAGAGAGAGAGAGAACGCGGCACAGCGGCGGCGTTTCCATTCGAATTCTATTTCCGTTCAATTACAATTTGTCCATTTGCAGCCAATTCGTGCAGGAGACTATCAGCATCAATTGCTCCGACGCAATAAAAAGATTCTTCGTATCTTCATCGATGAGGAACAATATTTACGATCGCAATTTTTTTTTCTCCCAATGTAAACGAACAACAAAAAAAATCGCGAGTCTCGAATCCAAGATTGGCATTAATCGAAACGAAGGAGATGCGTGGGAGCTTAAGGAATTAACCGGCGAGCAAATTAACGAAACAAAAAAGCAATAACGAAGGAAAAAAAATAAATATAAATTTGTAAAGTTCGATTCTTTCCTCATAATTCGTCTCGGCGTGGATGACGCGTGGGCTTTTTAATTGGGCGTGCTGATGAGACGATAGCCTCGACGTAAATTGATCAACCGTTGCAGCTGCAACGCCAAAAAATTATTTTTACAAGGATTGCAATTATTTTTATCGTTTTTCTTTAAATAAAGCTCTCGTTTGCGTTTTTTTTTCAGATTATATTTATAAGTGCGAATAAAAAAAAGGGAAAAGTAGAACTCTGATAGGAAAACCCTGCACCTAGACACATCTATTTTAGGTGTCACGGTCGGAAAATTATTTTTATACTCCGTGTCGGTGTGACCTCGAGCCAATCCGGGTAGACCTTTTTCTCCCCTCTGATTATCGACGTTTCATCCAGCCCTGATTCTTCTTATCATCAATGAAGACTATTAAAAAATGTATATTTAATCCGATCCGATAATGTGGTGTTAAAAACGACACGGGCTCATCCTTCGTATCTCGATCCTGACCAATTGACGTCAAAGTTCATCATCTTTACCCAAATCGTATAGAACGGAAAATGCTTTGAAATCTTTTTTTCATATTTAATGCAGAGTGTAAAAATGTATATCTATCTTTCTAACATGACGTTAAAACTTTTATATTTAATCAAATTATTCAATTTCTCAAAGAAAATATATTATAAATTATAAAATTATATATTTAAAAATTTGTATCTATTCATTGAAAAAGACACAAGCTCATTTTTCATATCTCGATCCTGTCCAATTGACGTCAAAGTTCATCATCTTTACCCAAATCGTAGAATAAAAATGCTTTGAAATCTTTTTTTCATATTTAATGCAGAGTGAAAAATTCATATCTTTGTAACTCAAAGAGAAACGTTTAGCAAGATTTTTATTGGTCGAATTATTTAAACATATGACGTTAATATATATTAATATTTAATCATATTCTTCAGTTTCTCTAAAAAATATATATATTTAAACATTTGTATCTAATCATTGAAAGAGACACAAGCTCATGTTTCATATCTCGATGTCCAATTGACGTGAAAGTTCATCATCTTTACCCAAATCGTGGAACAGAAAATGCTTTGAAATCTTTTTTTCATATTTAATGCAGAGTGAAAAATCCGTATCTTTCAATCTCAAAGAGAAACGTGTGCAGCAGGATTTTTATTGGTCGAATTATTTCAACACGACGTTAAAACATATTTATATTTAATAAAATTCTTCAATTTCTCAAAAAAATTATATTATAAATTACCAATTTATATATTTAAACATTTCTATCTAATCATTGAAAGAGTCCAAAGGATTTTTACTGGTCGAATTATTTAAACATGACGTTAAAACATATTTAATCAAATTCTTCAATTTTTCAAAAAAACATATATTATAAATTATAATATTATATATTTAAACATTCGTGTCTAATCATTGAAAGAGACGAAAGCTCATTTTTCATATTTCGATCCTGTCCAATTGACGTCAAAAAGTTCTTAACCCAAATCGTAAAAGCAGAACAAAAACTGCTTTGAAATATTTTTTCATATTCAATGCAGAGTGAAGAATCCACATACATACATATAGTCCTTAATACTCGAAAATTTCTATTTGCATCAAAAAAGAATTTTTTGTCATTAAATTTTGAAGGATTCCCACATCAGCTCGTCATCATCGCTCGAGTATAAATGATTCGTTAAAGGGCAAAAGAGCGGGGGGCATCGTAGGTAGGTGTAAATCAAAGAGGAAAAATTCGTCACTGGATTTTAATGGTTAAAAGGGTTGCCTGTTGCTAGGCGAGTTCGCGAATCACAACCGCAGCAGCAAGCCACAGTACCAGCCAGCGGCGCAACACGGCGCACGTGACTTAGATCGATCCAGGAGGGCGGAGGGGCGCCGGGGGAGAGGAGTTTGGACCCGGCACGGACCGACGGACAGACAAATCGAAACGAAACTAGGTTGCATCCTCGGTGAAACGGGAAAAAAGAGCGATGAAAATGGGAACGATGAGAGAAAAAAGAAAAACTGGAAAAAGTCGGTCGAAATATGGAACGCGAGGAAAATCGAAGAAAGCCGCGAGCCACATCTTCACCCTTTTTCATTTTTTTTTCGTTTATTTTTCACATCTATATGCACAACATATTGTTCTCATTTTCCACCTCCAATCATGCACGGCTCCGCGATACCAGAACCGCGTTTATCACGTAACTCCGGCAATTCTGAGCTAAATCCACGACGGCATTAATTATAATCATCAACACCCCTCGCCGTTGATAAATTAAAGTCCCGCTGTAATTGATATTACCGTAAACCGCGAAATTTCCAATATGAATAATTATCAGCGATTCTGCGGGGAAATCGAAGAATATTTGTCGAACGAACCAAATATAAATCGACAAATGTAAATCGTCCTTTGATCAATATCAAATCAGGCGCTCTGGCTCAATTCTTGTCAGAATGAATATCGCAATTGCGCTAATTGCTCTCATTAAGTGGGAGAAAAATAATAATGGAAACAATAAAAAAACGCCCTCTACAATTTTTCCTCTATTTTCCTCATTTTTTTCTCCTCTCCGATGCTCTTATCGGGACAATTCGCCCTTTAAGTGTAATTGTGGAGTATCGTTGCACAGGATTCCAAGGGGAGGGGGGTGGGAATAAGTAAACAATGTCGGGTGAGCTTGGTTACCGCGCCGCCGGTAGGAAAAGCGTTTAAAATCAAATTGGTCGAAATTAGCGAAGCAGCTTGTGTGTGCTCGGGTGCTTTTACCGCGAGCTTTCGAAGAGGGCGCCGAGGCGCTTGTGCCGAACCGACCGGTTAATTACTTAACAAAGCAATTACGAGAGCCTTCCTCGAATTATATAGCGTCAAGATGATGCCGGAGGGACGGAGACGGGGGATGGAATCGAGAGCACACGCAGAATCCCTCTTCGACTGAGTAAGATGGCCGAGCGAGAATTACCCCATGCGAGGCTGATGGCAATCCTCGAGGGGGCTGCGCCTCTCTTTTATTCATACTCTCGATCCTATACGTATAAATATGATTGTATATAGTAGGGTAGGGGAGGGCAAAATGGGGTACGGGGGGCAAAATGGGGTACCCCAAAAATTTGGTGAAAATTTACAATATTTCAAATTTTGATAAAATTTAATATCA